>AWWV01010811.1:0-58953 GCA_001974805.1 Corchorus capsularis
AGCATGGCCGGGCAGGCGGTGCAAGTGGCGCGGCTGTGGCTTGGCAGGGCTGGGCAGTCTTGGCCGGTGTTGGCCGGCCATGTGGTGTCGATGGCCGGGCTGCAGCCGGGCATACTGGCTTGTGCGGCACGGGCTTAACCGGGCTGAGTCCTTGAGCAGCTTCCTTCGATGTATTGGTTATCATCTGGGCAAAATTCTCCATTATCTCGTATATGTCAGCAGTGCTGTGATCGAACAGGGGAATATAGACAAGAGTGTCAACAGACAATCTGGCAGAAGCTCTTAATCCTTGGTAGAAGATTTGAACCAAACTTCTTTGATCATAACCATGATGAGGGTAAGCAGCACATAGCTTCTTAAACCTTTGCCAAAATTGGGGATAATTCTCCAATTTTCGTTGAAGAATGCTTGCAACTTTAACTCGATGTTCAAGGTCTATATCTTGCTTCTTAGTTGAATTGCTTGGTTGGTCGATCTTCAGGGGCGGTTGAACTTCTTTGTTGTTGACTTCTGGCTCCTTCTTGACTTCTTTTGCTAGATCTTTCTTCTCATGGGAGGTTGAAGATTTCGTCCTCCGAGATAATTCTTCAAGAACATTGAATGCTCTCTCCGGGGTTCTTTCATGCAGTGGTTTAGTACTGAAAGAATCAACAAGAAATCGATCTTTAAGTCCCAATCCTCCATAAAAGAATTGGATTAAAATTTCTTTCTTGAATCCATGGTCAGGGCAATCGGCCCAAAGCTGCTTGAATCTCCTCCAAAATTGGTGGAAAGTCTCGTTGTAGCGTTGTCGAATGTCCATTATCCTTTGTCTTCCTTTAAAAATCCGATCAGGCTTTGTTGATGAAGAATCTTCAATAGCTCCTTTCTTAACAAACTTAGAACTTATAACGTAAACAAAATTGTTAGATTTTAACGGCACTTGAGATGAAATTCTAGGGTGGATGACTTCACTATCAAATTCCATGGTCAATGAACCATTAAATACATCAATCTTGGTATGCGAAGTCTTTAGCAAGGGTCTTCCTAATAAAAGAGGACATTGATCTTTCGAATACTCCATATCCATGATGAATATGTCGATTGGAAAAATCAGGTGTTCAACTTTAATTAAGATATTTTCTAAAACACCTTTGGGATAAACCAAAGATCCGTCAGCTAATTGCAGAACAACATCAGTATTCTTCAGTGGACCAAGATTTAAAGATTTGTAGAAAGAATAAGGCATTACGCTTAAAGAAGCACCAAGATCAAGCATCGCAATCTCTATAATACTTCTTCCAATAGAGCAAGTAATAGAAAACGTACCTGGATCTTTGCACTTAGGAGGTAAACTCTTTTGAAGCACGGCAGAGACATTAGCTCCAGCGCTTACTTTACCTTGTAATCTCTTCTTGTTGGTACAAAGTTGTTTGAGGAACTTTGCATAATTCGGAATCTGTTGAATGGCATCAAGAAGTGGGATGTTGACCTCAACTTTTCGGAATATCTCCAAAATATCTTGATCATCATCTTCTTTCTTTGACTTCTTCAATCTTGATTGAAAATGAATTAGGTTGGAATCGGTTTTAGGCTTGTTGGAATCGCACACACCTTTTTCTTTGGGTTGAATTACAGCATCTTCCTTGTTTGAATCTTCAATCGGCACAGCTCCTTTGTTGTTGGGTTCATCTTCAATCTTGATTTCGGCATGCTCTTGTGAATTTTCTTTGGTGTAGTTCGGCTCTCCTTTAGCTTGTTGATGTGCGGCATGTGTTGGATAAGGGTCTTGTAACTCTTTTCCACTCCTTAAAGAAATTGCACTAACATTCTCTCTAGGAGGTACCTTTGATTGTGATGGCATCCTTTGTTGACCTTGTGTCTTGAGATCACTCAAATCACTAGCTAATTGACTTATTTGTTTTCTCATCATCTCCATAGCTTCCTTGATTTGTTGTAACTCAATGGCTTGTGAAGTTTGAAAATTAGGTCTTTGAAAATTCGGCCTTCCTTGAAAATTACCTTGGTTCCCATATTGTTGACTCGGTTGTTCAGGTCTCCAATAAGGTTCAGGCTTCCTTTGATAAGCTCCTTGTAATCCCACGGCATTGACTCCTTGCTTGTTGTCTTCCAAAGTCGCACAAACCCTAGGCACACTTGACAAATTCGCGTGGAACAAATCAGTGAGCAAAGCGATTTGTTGATTCGTTTCTTGAAGTTGTTGCTCCAATGAGGTGGAATAGGTAGAAACTTCATTAATTCTTCTTATAGGGCCTTCTCTTGAATAGTCTTCTCGAGATCCAAATTGTTGAGTGTTTGCAGCCATATTTTCCACTAAAGTCCAAGCTTCGGCAGGAGTTTTGTCGATGAAGGCTCCTCCACTTGCAGAATCGATGGAAGATCTGTCAAACGGTAGTAATCCTTCGTAGAAGTACTGGATCAGCAACTGTTCATTGATTTGGTGATTGGGACAGCTCGCACAAAGTGTTTTGAAACGTTCCCAATATTCATGCATTGTTTCTCCATGGCGTTGCTTAATTCCGCAAATCTCCTTCCTTATGCTTGATGCTTTATGTGCAGGAAAGTACTTTTCCAAGAACAGCTTCTTAAGACTCGTCCAAGATGTGATTGAACCAGTGGGTAGTAGGTACAACCAATCTTTTACTTGGTCCATAAGAGTGAACGGAAAGGTTCTTAACATGAATTGATCTTCAGGAATACCTTGAATACTTGTAGATGCGTAGGCAATCTGGAAATCAGTAAGATGTCGGTGAGGATCTTCTCCAGGCAAACCGCGAAATTTGGGTAAAATCTGAATAAATCCAGATTTAATTTCAAAGTTTTCAGTTGTATTTGGATATTGGATGGCTAAGCGTTTGGTGTTGACATTTGGTGCAGCTAACTCTCTCAGAGTTTTGGGTTGTTTTTCTTCAGCCATGTCTTCTGACGATGTTGAAACAGCAGATCTAGGAGAACTTGGTTGAGAACTCGAATCGGATGTCTCCTCTTCTTGTAATCGGCGTTGTGTTTTCTTCTTCTTCTGAAATAACGTTCTTTCAGGCTCAGGATTGAATTCTAAACCTTCAGTACTACTACTTCTTGTCTTTGGCATGCAGTTTCCTAGAAAAATCAAACAAAACTAAAAAGAAAAATTAGCAGTAACAGTTCTTAAATAAAAATTAAAAGCAGAAACAGAAAATAAAAATATTTTTTTTATTTAAAAAGGAAAAACGGAAAAGAAAAATTAATTTTTTTTAAATAAAAATCGGAAACCCTAATTTTAAAAACGGAAAAATAAAAAAAAATTTTAAGAAAAATCGGAAAAAACGGAAAAACTTTTTTTTTAATTCGACGCAAACTCTTTTTTTTTTTAGAAAAAACGGAAAAACAAAAACAAAAAACTAATTTTTGGATCTAATCCCTTTTCACTTTCTCTCAATTCAATTCCCTTCCCCGGCAACGGCGCCAAAATTTATGATCGTGTCGTCTATGACCATAAAAATAATCCCCACAAATAACTAACTAGAATAGCTAGGGCAAGTAGGTGTCGAATCCCACAGAGAAGGTTTATGTGATGAACAACTAAAAGATAGAAAGATCTTTTCCAAAAATCGATTAGAAAACAGGGGATTGTAAATAACAATTATAAAGCAAACAATTAAACTAAAAATAAAGCAAAGCAAATCTAAATCTTTATCTAAAGCAGATTAATAAAGCAAATTAATAAAGCAAACAATAATTATAAAGCATACTTCTTCACCAGTGGTATCCTTCAATCAAATTAACTATGGATCCTAGATTTAAAAGGTGAATTTCGCATCTTATTCTTGACTGACAACTGATATAGGTTTCCCAACATGTATTTTAGATAAGAGGCTGATTAGAGCTGCAGTTATCCCTATTATTCCTTCAATGATCGATTACTTTCTTAGGGCTTAAAGATCACTTGAGAACAAAGCATTAAGAACAGTTAGTTTTACACACATGCCTATAAATAGAACCATACAAAGAGAAATTTTTCGCCCTCCGGTAGACAAATACCCATTAAGCAGCGATTAAACAAACCTAATTTGCTACATACAATCAAACTTGAGTGATTAATTCTAAGCCTGATCTAGCTATAGACCTTCCTCTTACATCGTTAGTGGCCACATAATTCAGATAAGATTCAGAATCATAAAATTATTCTAGGGTTTTTAACTACTATCATCAAGAACTTAACACAAAATTATAAGTATAGAAATCTCACCATAATCAATTGATTGAATTCACCGAAAGGATCAGAAGTATTAAGGATTTAGCTACTCATGGATTTAGGAAAATCCATGAGAGGCATAAGAATACTTACAGGACTGGGAGAGGCGGAATCTCCCCTTTGAAAACCCTAGGGACGTCAACTCCCTCTATTGCTAGAGAGGGTGTCGACTTCTCCCCTTCTAAAACTAGAGAAAAACCTAAAAACTAAAGAAAGGTAGAAAAAGAGAATAATCTAAAATTTGTGGATTGTGAAGTTGTGTGATTTGTGATACAGGAGGTGGCTATTTATAGTGGAGAATAAGGGTAGGACGGTTTAGGCTCTTTTCTTGGAGTCCAAGTAGGAGTAGGTGTCATCCTAGAGTAGTCTCCAAGTTAAAAGAGGACTTCTAGAATTTCCTGGAAATTTCTGGAATTGAGCAGGGACTTCGACTTCAGTT
Source organism: Corchorus capsularis (assembly GCA_001974805.1). Classification (NCBI taxonomy): domain Eukaryota; kingdom Viridiplantae; phylum Streptophyta; class Magnoliopsida; order Malvales; family Malvaceae; genus Corchorus; species Corchorus capsularis. The sequence goes on from AWWV01010811.1 coordinate 4,674, forward strand.
TCAGCACTTCAAAAGAAAGTTATAGAGCTCGGAGTTAGCTTTCCAACGAGTACTCATGGGCTTAAAAAGGACATCTGAGCAGAAAGTTATGGCCTTTCTACGAAGACTGCACTGAAACCGGGCTAATATCGCAAATCTACGGGATTATTGCGGGATTTGGATATTCTTTTGGATATGAGGCCTATTAATTGGGATTTTAACTCCAATTATAGGTTTATATGGGCTGTGTATATTCCCATATAAATAATCCAAAAATCCTCAACTTCAGGACTTCTTCTGGGCTTGTCTTCAATCCTTGACAAATTAAGCTCCAAATCTTCAATTTTGCTTCTTGAATTAATTCTTCAATTGTCTTCAAGTCTTCAAAATATCTTCAATCACGAACTTCGAATCTTCAAATCTTCATTCCAAGTGGCTAAATCCATAGTTGAGTAAAAAGTCTCCAAAATAGCTCCAAAAAGAGTGAAAAACAATAAGTTTTCACTTTTTTTTGTCTCCAGGACCTAAAAACACAAATACTAACAAAATAGGATAAAAACACATATAAAAATAGCAAAAAGTATATAAAAATAGCTATAAAAATATGCATAATTTGAGCTCGATCAACTCTACAAGATTGAAGAACCCTAAGTTTGCTCAAACTAGAACAATGAAGCTAAGATAATCAATTTGGGGGAATAAACCTCAATTTTATTAATCAACTCAACTTCATGTTTTCAAGAGATATTGGTGGCCTTATATAGGCACAAGACCAACGCATAATCTACTCTAAAACCTTAATTTTCGTCCAAATATAAAGGCTACACAAAAGAACCTTCTAGAAACTATCCAAAAGTACAACCAATAGAAAAATAGCTAAGGATTGGACTTAGTCAAACTTGGCCCAACCTAAATAACATCCAAACTTAAAAATAAGCTAATCTAAGATAGAATTAAGCCCAAACAAAGCAAACTAAAGCTAATGGACTCATGCCACGATGTCAATCCGGCCATTTAGAATCAATAGCAAGCAAAGTGATGATATCGTAATTTGTTGGTGTTTTCTTGCTCAAATCATCATCAAAGCTTTTCAATTGAACTTGAATGGTCTTCATATCATCAAGATGAGTTCGAACAAGGCCCATTAGTGCATCCTTGAATCTCTTAGCTCTTGCTCTTGTCATCAAACCTAATGGCATCATCAATGGATCAAATGGCATCTTCTTGGTGCTTGGAACATGCTCAACGATATCTCCATGATCTTCATGCATCTCCATGCTTCCTTGCAGCCCATGCACATCCTTTCCATGCTCTACATGCTTGTCAGCAATTCCATGATAAGTCCTTGGCGCATCATCCCCTCCATGATAAGCCTTGGGCGCATCAATGGACCTAACCATGTCTAGTAGAGTGCGATTCCTACGCTCAGCAACACCATTTTGCTATGGTGTTCCAGGAATGGTTAACTGTCTTAATATTCTTTTTTCCTCACATAATGTCTTGAACTGATCAGACAAGTATTCTCGACCATGATCGGTCCTAAGAGTTTTCAAACTCCTTTCTCTTTGATTTTCTACCTCGGCTATGAAGCATTTGAAACAATCCAAAGCTTCATGCCTATGAGATAACAAATACACGTACCCAAAACGTGAATAGTCATCAATAAATGTGAGAAAATAGCTTGCACCGTGACGTGCTTTAACATTCATCGGACCATAAATGTCCGAATGAACTAATTATAAAGGATGATTAGCTCTTATTGCCTTACCAAAAGGCTTTCTAGATGCTTTTCCTGCTAAGTAAGGCTCACATGTAGGAACATGGACTTTTGTGAGAGAGCCCAATAAGCCTTCTCTTGCAAGTCTTTTCATCCTATCTTGGCCAATATGTCCAAGTCTAGAGTGCCATGTAACAGAATCACTGTTTGCATAAAAAACATTTGTGGAAAACGAATCCATTTTATTATCATCCAAATCCAAACTAAAGAAATCACCAATCAAAGTACTATGTCCAAAAAATGTCTTTTGGAAATAAATATCCAAACCATCACTGCTAAAGAGAAATGAATATCCTAAGGAAATTATAACTAAAACTGAACATAGATTACAACGAATTCCAGGAGCATAAAGTACATCGTGAAGCAACAACATGCGTCCACTGCTCATCCTTAGTTGGTACGAGCCCATTCCAAGGACTTCCTATCTTGTTTCATTTCCAATACTGACATACTGAGTGCCAGCTGAAACTCGGTGATAATCTACGAAACCATCTCTATCACGCACTACATGCTTGTTTGCGCCTGTATCAACAATCCAATCAGGAAACAGTTGAGCAACTAATGCAAGTGCACAAACAAAAGTATAGATGGATTTAGGAGAAGCATGGATCTTTACCTTTCTCGGATTAGTGCAATCCTTGGCAAAGTGTCCTTTCCCTCCACAGTTATAGCACTTGAGCTTACTAACATCCTTTCTCTTTGCAGGATCTTTGCACCTTTTCTTTCCTGTGGCTTGGCAGGCCTATTTTGATTAACCTTATGAATATGCTCCTTTTTGCCTTGCCACTTATGCTTAGGCTTTTTCTTTAATGCTCCTTGTCTCCCCGCATGGGCTACGAGAGCAACAGCCTTAGATGTCTTTAGGCGCTCAGCCTCAAGCTCAAGGTGTCGTGAAATGTCATTGAAGGTCTTAATGTTCTCACTGTGGGTCATGAGGAGCTTCATTTAAGTCCACTCTGGGTTAGGGAGTGAACGAATCACTGCCAACACTTGTTATTCATCACTAAGATCAACACCAACTCCTCTAAGATCACGAATGATCGAGCTCATCACTCGAAGATGCTCAAGCATAGTGTGCTTTGGATCTTTAGTATATTGTTGAAATTTCAGGTTCAAAGCACAAAGCCTTGTGGCTGAGGTTTGACCAAATGTCACTTTGAGCTGATCCCACATTTCCTTAGCAGTAAGGAAATTCTCAAATTCCCCAATCAGATCATTGTGCATTCTACTCATCAGCATTGTAAAGGGTGCACATCTATCCTTTTTGACTCAGTTGTTATAAGCCTCCTTATCACGACGATGTTGGGCAGTATTGCCTCCTCAGGTCGTACCATAGTGGTGGTTAAGGTTTCCAGAACCTCTTGCTCATTAAGAAGATACTGAATCTTCCTTTGCCAGATGTCATAGTTTTGACCGTCAAGCTTTTCGCCTTTGGTCAAATCAGCAACTATGTCTTTAGATGTCATTTCACTACAATGATCAATTTAAAATGGACATTAGGCACATTAATTGTGGTAAAAATCTCAAATTAATTCAAATTATAAATTTCAATTTATCTCATAAGATCGAAAACTTCGCTATGCTAATAATCATCACTTATGACACATATAGAAAAGAATAATTTCCAGAATTAATTCTCACTTTTAAAGAACTTATCTTTTCAAAGAAAAAACAAATTTTCTAGAATTTCTTTGAAGAAACAAATCCCTCAAAAAATATTGAAACAGATCCAATATTAATTATGATTAACAAACAATTAAACAACTCATAATAATACGTATTAGCAAAAAAAATGCAAAAAAGCAAATATCATGTCAATTTGCAAAAACAGATATACAACATCACATGATCAATTGCAAAATATAAAAAGCTAAAGAAATCAGTAAGCATAGTATACGTGTATCAGGTTTCAATTGCAAGTTAATAAAAGTGCAAAACAAATTTGCAAGTAAAAAAAAAATATATTAATTTCAGGCATAATAAATTCAATCCAATATTAATGGAAAGTAAATCAGATTTGATATGCAATATCACGTTTTGCAAAAAGATTGCAAAACAATTCCGTAATTAGCCAATATCACGTGAATTGCAAAACAATAGTGAATTGCAAAACAATTATCCAATATATACAATACATGTTTCAATTGCAAAGTCAAATCAACTTGCAAAACAAATCTGCAAAAATGGATATAGAACAAATCTTTAATTTTCGAGAACTGATCTAACAAGTATATATTAAGGAGAATTAATCCGAACAAATCTGCAATTTAGCAAAAACAGTATGTCATGCCCGAATCAATATCATGTATAACTCCAAGAACGAATCTATATGCAAAAACAAATCTGCAGAAATTTAATTGGATGAACTTTAATATGTGGAACAAATCAATATTAACATAGAACTAATCCGTAGAACAAATCCAGATTCAATTAATCATAATTAATGTAGAACTTATAATCTACATATATGTAAAACAAATTTACAAAGACTATTAATTTATTAAAAAATAAATTAAAAACAGCCATATATAAACAAATCTATATATTTATGTAGAACAATTCTACAAATGCTATCAATCAATAGTCAAATAGAACAAATCCTAACCCAAAAAATTCACCAAGACAGACAATTTCCAATAAAAGAAAGAAACAAGGAACACATCCGTGAAAACAAGTAATCTGGCTCTGATACCAATGTTAGACATGAATAAATAAAATACGCAGTGGACTTACAAAGATAAATGTGTGCCTTCAAAGATCCTCTGCTTGTTTTACGAACAGAGGTTCATTGGCTTTCTTGGCCCGTCAAGAGAAGGCAATTAGTGTCTTCTCTAATTTCCACACTCTAAATCCTAGGAGTACTGGTGGATCTTCAGTATGAACTAACTCTCTAGTGAATATTTTTCTAAGGAAAAAAGTGTGTTACTTTTTTCTCTAATAGTATTCTTCTTTTAAGAACTATCAGATGAAGTCACTTAGCCATTGTTTGGTTGGAATATTTTGGAGGGGTGGGGAGTTGTTTGGTTGGGGGTGTAGGGAAGGGTGAGGGGTAGGAAGGGGTGAGCTCCACCCCTCCATACCCCTTATTTTCCACTCGTCCAAATTGGTGTCTTTTGGAGGGGTGGGTTTTGCCACCAACTTTTATTTCCAATTTTATCCTTATATTATTATTATTAATCCGAAATTACCCTTACTTAATAAAACTTAATAAACTAAAAGAATAAATATAACATTATTATATACTTTTAATATAAATCTTTTGTAATGATAAAAATAATTATTACACTTTGATACAATATTTATAATAATTATTATTTTTGTTAATAATTTATATTTTTATTTCTTTCCCATTTATTTTTGATGATAAAACAAAGACTAACTCTAAAATAATACTTCTCTCTTCTTCTTTTTTCTATTTTTATTCTTTTTATTAAGTTTAGCCTTAATTTCACTAAGTTTAGTCCCAAATTAAAATTTTATTTTTATTTTAAGGGTAAATTTGAAAATTAATAATTTATTGTTATAGGGTTTTAGAAATAAAATACAAAAATAATTTCACTAAGTTTAGCCCCAAATTAAAATTTTATTTTTATTTTAAGGGTAAATTCCATAATTAATAATATTGTTATAGGGTTTTAGAAATAAAATATATAATTAATTCACTAAGTTTAGCCCACATTAAAATTAAAATTTAATTTTAAGGGTTAGAAAAATTAAAATTTATAAATGGTGTATTGGAACCAATAAAATGATGACATCTGGCCTGACGTATTATAGATACATCAGGAGGGAACATTGTGTGTGACAAAATGGAGGGGCGTGTAACAAAGTCCTTAACAAATAATCAGGTAATCTAATTCAAATTGGATTTGTTACTTAACAAATCTCAATAGATAAATAGGAGTATTATTTAATTATATCTTATAAACAAATAATAATTTGCTAATTTTAAATGACGGATAAAATTAACAGTCTAATTCCTACAATATTGTATTTACTCTTAATTTCTCTTGTTTCCTTCCCCTTAGGTAAATAGCAGGTAGAAAATTATACAACGAAGTCATGAATACTATACTAGTATTTACTCTTTTTTTTTTTTGGCCAAAGGCGCAAGTAAAATAGTAGTAGTATTTACTTAAAGGCAGGTAAAATGGTAGTGCAGCATTTCAATGTAAGGTTGTTGCCTTGTTGGACTTGGAAGATACAATTAAAAAGATGTGGAGAAGAAATTCTCCTATATGTTATTTCATTCTACAAAGACGATATATAAATATATATTTACAATTAGGAAATTACTTAGCTATAATCTAGGAGCTAGAAATTAGGAGTCTACAGCTATATAATCCCATATATTATGGAGAAAATCTCTTATAATATCTCAACACTCCCCCTCAAGTTGGTGCATAAATGTCATGCATTCCCAACTTCCCAAGGAACTTTGAGAACACATGACCAGAAACTGCTTTGGTGAGAATATCTGCCAACTGATCTTTAGACCGAATCTTGGGCAAGTCCACAATTCCTTCATCCAACTTCTCTTTAATGAAAAATTTGTCAACCTCAACATGCTTTGTTCGATCGTGTTGAACAGGATTGTGAGCTATATCCCATGCAGCTTTGTTGTCACAATACAATCTGATTGGTTGTCTCGGTGGATAGCCTAAATCTTGTAAAAGCAGTCTAAGCCATAAAGCTTCACAAAGACCAAGTGCAATACCTCTGAATTCAGCGTCTGCGCTTGAACGGGCAACCACATTTTGCTTTTTACTTCTCCATGTGACAAGGTTGCCACCAACAAATGTGAAGTAACCGGAAGTTGATCTTCTATCATCTAACGATCCAGCCCAATCAGCATCTGTATACACATTTATACCTTGCCAATCTTCATTTTTAGTAAAAAGAATTCCTTTACCAGGGGAAGATTTCACATACCTCAAGATTCGCATAACTCCCTTCATATGTTGTTCACTAGGATTATGCATAAACTGGCTAACAATGCTCAAAGCATAAGCAAGGTCAGGTCTTGTTTGAGCTAAGTACATCAACCTACCTACAAGCCTCTGATATCTTCCCTTATCAACAGGTACTTGGTCAGCTTCCACACATAACTTCAAGCCTTCCTCTACTGGTGTATCAGCTGGTTGGCATGCTGACATTCCAGTTTCATGTAATAAGTCTAGAGCATATTTTCTTTGGGATAGAAAAATTCCTTTCTTTGATCTAGAAACCTCAATCCCAAGAAAATACTTCAAGCAACCAAGATCTTTCATTTCAAATTCTCTAGAAAAATATTCTTGTAGTGCTTTCCTCTCATCTGGATCATTACCTGTCACCACCATGTCATCCACATATACAATAAGAGCAGTAATTTTTCCTTGTCCCTTTTTAATGAACAAAGTGTGGTCTGAATTGCTTTGTTGATAACCAAAAGCTATCATAGACTTTGCAAACCTTCCAAACCATGCTCTTGGAGACTGTTTCAGCCCATACAATGATTTCTTCAATCTACAAACCTTCTTATTCTTTTTTCAATTCCCATACAACCTGGTGGAAGCTCCATATAGATTTCTTCAGACAACTCGCCATGTAAGAAAGTGTTCTTTACATCAAATTGTTACAATGGCCAATCCATGTTTGCAGCTAAGGACAATAAGACTCTAACAGTATTGATCTTAGCCATAGGAGCAAATGTTTCTGTATAATCAATCCCATTGGTTTGGGTGTACCCTTTTGCCACCAATCTCGCTTTGAATCGTTCCACTGTGCCATCTGCTTTATGTTTTACAGTATAAACCCATCTACATCCAACTGGCTTCTTTCCTAGTGGACATTCAACAATTTCCCCAAGTTTTGATTCTTCTGTAAAGAATACATTTCCTCATTCATTGCAGCTCTCCACTTTGGATCATCTAACGCCTCCTGCACACTGTTAGGAATAGCTACAATAGATAATTGATTTACAAATGACTTATTTGATTCCGACAAATTATTGTTAGAAACATAATGGCTCATGGGATATTTAACTCTACTTGAAATTTCAGGTTCATATGTAGGTTTAGGAATACCTCTAGTAAGACGCTCGGGTAATTGTTTTCTGGGTGGCTCAGGTGCAGGAATAGGCACATCCTCAGCAGACGATTGGTGTGGTATATCAATAAGAGTTTTATCTTCTGTAACTGAAGGAACAACATCGCCAATTTCCTCCGATTCAATACGGGATTCATGCTCTTCTTGATCATCAACACCATTACCACTACTACCAACAACATTTCACCAATAATATCGTTAACAACATTACCATCAAGGAATTGGTAGTCACCTTTGCACTCCCCCTGAATATCATAATCAAGAGTATGAATTTCCTTTTCATTCTCCCCCTGAAAGTCAGACTTAGAGAAATACATTGTGTCTTCATGAAATACTACATCCATGGTGATGAACATTCGCTTAGTAGGTGGATGATAGCATCGATACCCCTTCTGACTAGTAGCATACCCAAGAAAAACATACCGCAGGGCTCGTGGAGCAAGCTTGTTGCGTTTGTGCTTATGGATATGTACAAATGCTACACATCCAAAAAACACGAGGAGGCAAATTAGGTACTGGTGGAGCAGCTACTGCTTTAGTGAAAGCTTGGAATGGTGTTTGAAATTCAATGGAGCGGGAAGGAGTACGATTAATCAAGTATGCAGCAGAAGAAAGGGTTTCACCCCAATAAGCCAATGGCATATGAGCTTGAATTATAGGCCGCGGAACAACTTCTAGGCAGATGTCGATTCTTTCTCTCTGCTACCCCATTCTGCTGGGGTGTATCCACACAAGTAGTTTGATTGATCATGCCTTGTGTCTCCAAATAATGTGTCAATTCGGAGTTAAGATATTATCCACCATTATCACTGCGAAGAACTCGAATTTGTGCATTGTACTGAGTTTGAATGATTTTATGGAACTTTTGAAACAATAGATTCACATCACTCTTGGATTTCATTAACCACAACCAAGTCATCCTTGTACAGTCATCAATGAAAGTAACAAACCCACGAGATCCACCTAAAGTTGGAATTTTTTATGGACCCCATATATCAGAGTGAACAACCATAAAAGGCAAAGGACATTTATTCAAAACTAATGGAAATGAGGTTCGATGACTTTTTGCAAGCTCACAAACATCACAGCGGAAACTAGAAACATCAATCTTTTCAAACAAACTAGGAAATAATTTTTTCAGATAACCAAAGGATGCATGCCCCAAACCTCGATGCCACAACTAGAGTGCAGCTTTATTTTTCTCAATAGTTGAGTCTTTCACTGCCAAGACTTGATGCAATTTGTCTAAACTCCTCGATGTTAGGTCCAGATAATACAGCTTCCCTCGCCTAATACCACAACCAATCGTCTGCTTTGTTTGAATGTCCTTAAAAAGACAAAGGTTAGGCCAAAAAATCACAATACAAGACAAGGCTAACGTTATTTGGGAAACAGATAATAAATTATAATCTAAGGATGGAACAACTAAAACAGAATCCAAATTCAAAGAATCAGTAAGAGTTAAAGATCCTTCCCCAACAATTGGGGCCTCATCACCATTGGCTATAGAACCAAATTTTTGTGAGGATTGTTTAAGGTCTATAACCTGTCTAGAATCAAAAGTCATATGATTTGTAGCACCAGAATCAATTATCCATGTACTATTAGAAACATGTGCAGAGATAAAATTCTTACCACCCCTATCAATGGCTCCTGCTAAGGCTGAATTCATCTCAACAACATCATCATCCGCTTTAGTTTCAACAACAGTAGCAGCTGGAGTCTTCTTGGAATTTTTTTTTCTTGGATGCTCGATTATGATCCCACCAATCTGGATACCCTACAAGTTCATAGCAACGATCTTTAGTATGTCTAGTTTGGCTGCAATGACTGCATTTGTAGGTAGACTTTTCACCACCAGTAGTTGCCTTTGCTTTATTTCGAGTCACCATAACAGCAGCTTCAAGGTTTCCATGTTCAATTTTCAGCGTCTCACGGCGCACTGCCTCTCGCCGAATCAATGCATAACAATCTTCCAGAGTTGGGATTGACTCCTTGCTAAGGATCTGTCCACGAATCTGTTCATAAACATTATCCAACCCTGCAAGGAATATATGCACCCTTAATCGTTCAATCGATTTTCGGTATGCTTCAACATCATCTGGATCTTTCATGACCACTTTATCCCTGTGATCTAGTTCTTGAAAAATTCCAGTTTACTCTCCATAGTATTCAGAAAGTGTTCTCCCACTTTGTTTAGCCGTAAAGGCCTTTTGATTCAAAGCAAACAGTTACAGTTCATCACTTCCATCATGGAAGGCTTTTGCCAGTGCACTCCAGATCTGACGGGCAGTGGGTAATCGCAGGTACCACTTCATAATCTCTGGATTCATCGACATCAACAACCATCTCTTGACCTTCTGATTTTCTGCATACCACTTCTCGTACCCATCATCAGATATTCTGCCGGAGGCTCTGTTTTTTCACGAATATAAGAAAGCTTTTCCCTTTCAGCGATGTGCATCTCCATCAATTGAGACCAAACATCATAATTGGATTCAGAAAGAAGGATTCCAACATTAAAAACACCTTCAGACTGAACTACAATAGGAACAGCTTTCGATCCAGATGACTCACTCTTTTTTTCACTCATCTTGTTAAAAAAAAAGAGTAGAAAAAAAAAATCCTAGGCAAAACCTAGCTCTTGATACCAAGTTAAAAAGATGTGGAGAAGAAATTCTTCTATATGTTATTTCTTTCTACAAAAACGATATATAAATATATATTTACAATTAGAAAATTACTTAACTATAATCTAGAAGCTAGAAATTAGGAGTCTACAGCTATATAATCCCATCTATTATGGAGAAAATCTCTTATAATATCTCAACAGATACTAACCTTTTTCACATGAAATAATTACAGCTGGAGAAATATTGGAAGCAGTAAAAAACAGTTTGGACAATTATTTTTTTTGAAAGAGCAATTTGGACAATTATTAGTTAAGAAATAAGAGGATAACGTAGTCAAAAAGCTACGACACTCGACACATATCATCAAAGTCTCTCAAAACAAATGTTTTTTGGTCTGCATTAAGGCAAATTTAGATGGACAAAGCTAAACGAAAATCAGAAGTCTTACACTAATAGATGTAAAGACAAAATGTGAACATGATACTATAAAACAAGAATATATGACAATGAATGCCAAAAAAAGAATATATGAAAATGAAAATAATTGTTGTGGAATATATATATATATATATATATATATATATGTCCGGTAACCCAAACACAGTTGATTTCTGTTTTATGTTTGCTTTATTTTGGGTACCAAAAAAGCCTTTTCAAGTGGGTTGTTGGGAATGCATGGGATTAAGACAAAAGAAAAGCTTATGAAGTTTTCATTTCATTAATTTATTCTTTTTGTTCTGCAGAGAGAGAGGAAAGATAGAGAAAGAGCTGAAAAAGAAGACAATAATGCAATGTAGGATAGCAGACAGAGGGTTGCTTTTCGGGTACTTGGGGAATAAAATGCTGTCTCTCTACGAGGATTGTCGTGAAGTGAATTACTACGCTTTTTTATTTTATGAGGATAAACTTAGTATTTATATTTATATTTATATATATTCATTCATTTTCTTTTTAGTTTTTTACAATATATAAATATAAATATAACAAAAATGATAAACATGAGAGGAAAGAAAGAGAGGAAAAAGAAAAGGGAAAAATTACAACTTTTCCTTTTAATCTCATCAGTCATCACACTCTGGTGTTAGCTTCCTTTTTAACCTTTTTTCTCTTTTCTACTTTTTTTGAATTTCTGCTGGCTTTGTCTGTCCATTCAAAGGGGCTGATGTGGAAAAAGGAGGGAACTTCTCTCACCCTTTCTTCAATTTGAATAGGTGGGTCTCTTCTTGGGGGACCCTTTATTTATTTCTTTTTTTTTCCCTATAACAAATTGAACCTATTTTGTTGTACTAGTGAAATAATCTTATTTTTTAATATCTAAATTATTGTTACTAAAATTAAGAATCCAATTTGACAAAATATATTCTTAGTACTACTACCATACAAGAAATCAATCTAGGTAGCTAGTCTTTTAGTAGTATTAATATTTAATGCTCGGTCTTATTAATTAATAAGATTGTTGTAGTGAATAATATATATACAAGTCATATTAGTCCGCGCTAGCGTTACGGGCATTCTTTATTTTAAAGTGGTGCTTGATTAACCGATTGAATAAGGATATTAATATAATCATTCATATAAGATCCACAAACATTCTTTGTTCTAGAGTGGTGCTTGATTGATTAATTGAATTATATAATGTTGCAGTAAAAATGCAATTTAAATGAATTAGTTTTAATACTGTCTAAGCTAACTTTTTAGACATGTAAAACTAAGAATGTCAAAGAACATGCTTTTATTTGTAAGTAACAGGAAGTGCAAAGAAATAATAGAATATGACGTTAATTGGATAATAATAGACGCATTGAAGAAATGATGATTTAATTCAGAAGGAGAAAAACATTGAACGGTACATGGTGAAGGGGTGGGGAAGGAGAAGAAAAAGGAAAGATCATGTGAAGGTGATAACATAGGGGAATAATGAAATGTTTGATTTTTGGCAAACCTGAAAATTGATCGACACTGAGGAGTTGAAAAGAAGCAGTAACTGAGTACGTTGGTGAGAGGAAAAAAGGAAAGTAGAAACATTAATTAAAAACAATTAAGGAAGGGAAATGAGTAATTACAAAAAGGGTAGCAGGAAAAGAATGTGGGAAACTCATAGAAGGACTTTTTAGTCATCTGAAAAGTAAGAAAAGACAAAAAAAAATCCAAAAGGTGGCACCACATTAATTCTCAATTTGGCTTTTAAGTAATTTTTATGGTAGTTAAAAATAATATATAGTATATATTTGTATATTATATACTACAGGTGAAACACAAAGTGAACCAAAAAAGGAAGAATTGTTAGATTGAGATCTTCCTTTGCAGCTTTTCGTCATCTTGGGAGAAAATTTTTTATCTATAGCTGATCATGCCATGAAAATTTTACTAGATACATAGATAGATATATGCAAGCCCCAACATATATAATATTAATTATTATTAATTATTGAAAGACAACAACTTTTTGTTTTAATAACAAAACCATACTTTGTATAATTAATAAATAACGAGAGGGGTAGTTTGCGCTGGCACGTCAAGCGTTTTGAAATTTGAATTGTTAAAAAATTGCTTTTATATGAATTGTCTTAATTTTGGTGTAGTTTAGTGTTGTTAAGGAGTAGGAATCGTTGGTAATGTAAAGAAGTAGGAAAAGTTGAGTACCAAATTTTTAATGCAATATAAATTGATTAATGTGAGTTATTCTATACAGTGAGTAAAATTTAAAGAGGAAGTCTTATGATGAATTTGATTCTATTAAAAATAAAAGTTGGTTCCATATGAGCTGTTGTAGTTTGATATTGGCAATAAGGAATAGATTAACCTTAAATAGTAGTAGTATATTAAAGGTAATAAGTTCAGCAATACGGACAAAAAACATTGGTATTTGTCAAAGCAAAAATTCATTCTTTATTGTAAATTTATTTCGACATTTTCTAACAATACAAAATAAACATTGTTAAAACTATCTGTATTTATTCCAAATTGATAAACACATATAGTTATATATAGCATAACTCACAACTCAATGCTTTGAATTGATAAAAAATGTGCTTTAAATATTTGCTTTTTCAATATTATACTGCACGATTTAGCGAAAACTATTGTTACAGAATTAAATAAACTGAAATATTTAAAACTGTAAAATAAACACATAAGGTGAAAGTCTTTCTTTCACATTCTTTGCATTTTTTTTGTAACGTCTAAATCTGTAATGGAAATTGAAGAAATTAAAATTTAGGTATGATGTCAGCATATTAAGGAGAATACCTTACTACACCATAAGAAAGCTAACTCCAATTCTTAGACTTTAAAAAAGCCAAATTCTATCATTTTATCCAATTTGGAAATAAAAAAATTCACTTCGATTTGTACTGCAAATCTGCAATTCTTCACTCAACATAAAATGCAAATAGTCTAATAACAATAATCAAATTCCAATCACATATAATCCAACTTAAATAAAATGTATTTCAACAAAACAGTGAAAGTAGTAAATTTAAATTTTGTTTCTCTTTAAAAAAGTATGTTAATTAAAATCAAGAGAAAGAATTGATATATTAATGATAAGATGAGAATAGATGGGTATTCAATAGTTAAAGGAATGAAACGTCTTGTTCTGTAATTATATTTCAAGAATGAATTCTGGAAGACTTTATTATGAATTATTCCCAATGAACTAAAACGGTTCTAAAAAATGAAATAACAACAATGAATATCTAAAGAGTTGATTTTATTTCGAGTTAATGGTTTGGTTTTATAACTATTTTAATTAAGTGTTAATTAATGGTTTGTAAAAAATTACTAAAACGGGACGATAAGGTCTCACCAAATTAAAAATTAGAAGGACTGTTAAGTAATTTCAGGTTGCTGTAGTATATATAATTGTCATATGAGCCGATGAAAAAAAAATGTATATAGTGACATTATCTTAGAATGGCCTCTATAAACATTGGGTGATGAAAAAAAAAGATGGTGCAGCGTGTAACTGTAAACTTGAAGAGAGAGAAAGCAAAGGAAGTGGAAATGAAAAGCTAAAAAAAGCTGTCCACAATTCAAAAAGGAAGAAAAATAATACTAAAATAAATAAATAAAAAAAAGGAAAAGAAAACAAATGAGACGAAGAAGGAAGTATAAAGCAAGAGGTTGGTTGGTTGTGTCTTGTGTTGTTTCTAAAACTCTTAGTAAAAATAAAAAGCTCTTGGTTGAAAAATCTTTAGAATCTATTTCTGGTATTTCTGGGTTGAGGTCTCATCTCATCAAGTCAGTCCATTTGTAGTTGAAAATTTCAAAGGTTTTTAGGTCACAAATATCAAAGGGGTTGGGGTGGTGTTAACTGTTAAGGCTTAGAAAAGAAAAGAGAAGAGAGAGTTTTGGGAATATTAAAGCTTAATTAAAGTTGAAAATTAAGGGGGGAGTTGGGGGGGTGGGATTTGGCCAAGTGATGCGCACAGGAGGGTGCACGGTTCAGCAGACCCTCACCACAGAGGCTGCTTCTGTATTGAAGCACTCTCTTAGCTTGGCGCGGCGGAGAGGGCATGCTCAGCTCACTCCTCTCCACGTGGCCGCCACTTTGCTTAGCTCAAGAGGGAGCATTTTGAGAAGGGCTTGTCTCAAGTCTCAGCCTCGTCAATCTCAAATATCTCAATCTCATCATCATCCTCTCCAGTGCAGAGCTCTGGAGCTTTGCTTCAATGTGGCTCTCAACCGGCTTCCCACAACGCCTGCTCCTCTCCTCCTCCACGCCCAGCCTTCCCTCTCCAACGCTCTCATTGCAGCCCTCAAACGAGCTCAAGCACACCAGCGAAGAGGCTGCATTGAGCAACAACAGCAGCAGCAGCCTCTCTTAGCCATAAAGGTGGAGCTTGAACAGCTCATTATTTCCATACTGGATGACCCTAGCGTCAGTAGGGTTATGAGAGAGGCTGGCTTCTCCAGCACCGCCGTCAAGAACAACATAGACGACACCTCCGTTTTCCACTCCAATATTAATGGCGGGGGCGGGGTGTTTTCTTCCCCTTGTTCTCCTCATTCTCATCCTGACTATAATAGCTGCCAGAGAGATTACTTCAGTACCACAACTCTCTGGCAGCAAAACCAACACCCAAACCCTTTTCTCTATTCTCCTCCTCAAAACAGAGTCGTCTCAACCAGCAAAAACTATAAAATCCCTGATTCATCTAACTCGTTCAAGGAAGATATCAAGCTGGTTTTTGAGCTTCTTTTGAGGAAGAAAGTCAGGAAGAACACCGTCATAGTTGGCGACTGTGTTTCAACGACCCAAGGCCTTGTCTCAGAGCTGACGTCCAGGATAGAGAGAGGAGATGTCCCTGAGGAGATCAAAAACGTCCATTTGGTCAACTTTTACTTTGCACCCCTGTCTTTAAAGTTCATGAAAAGACAAGATGTGGACAAGCATGTGGCTGACCTCAAGAGGAAGGTGGATTCCATTGCAGCCGCCATTATCTATACAGGAGACTTGAGATGGACAACTGAAGAAGAGGAAGAAGAAGAAAACAGTAATGGAGATTACAGTCCGGTTGATAATCTGGTGAGTGAAATAGCAAGGTTGATGTCTGAATATAGGTCGTCCAACAAAAGAGTATGGTTGGTCGCAACAGCAACTTATCAAACATACATGAGATGCCAAATGAGGCAACCTCCACTTGAAGCTCTATGGGCACTTCAACCTGTTTCACTTCCTTCTGCTGGACTTGCTTTGACCCTCCATGCTTCCAGGTAGGTAGTAATTATTTTTACTACTTCAATCTTTTCTATTTTATTATTATCCCTACATATGCATGACCACATGAAGAAGAAATGAATCCTCCATGAATCTCTGCTTATTTTGTCTACTTTGCTTGATTTTTGTACTGTATAAATAAAGTTTCTCATGTTTGATGGTGTGAATGAGGCCAAAAACATTCTGCAAAATATTGTATGGTTTGGTTTGGTCTTTGGTGAGAGACAGAGATATGATTCATGAGAATCACTATTGTCCTTTGCATTTTTACCATGCTTTGTCGGGATACAGCAAAACCGCTGCATAATAATTGCCCTTTTTTTTTTTTTTTCTTTTTCACTTTTCGTTTTCATTCAAAGGTTTTCAAAGGTTTGCTTTTGGTTTTTTGTTTTCTTCCTCGCTTCTTTCCCATGTTTCGATGTGTTACATTTTTTCTTTATCCCTTTATTTCTCTTCCCTTTCATAATGAGACAGAGATACTAATTCATTTTCATTGATTTTTATTTTCTTTTAAGAAGATAGAATGGACAAACACATAAACTTTTTATTTGTGTTGCGCGCAGCTAATTGAATAACAACCTTCATCTACTGCCAATAAAAAAAAAAAAAGGAATAACAACCTTCATCATTTATTTGTAGTATACCTTTTCTGATAAATTTCAAATTTTATTATAGTATACGATATGGTCTAGTCTTGACTCTTGATAGTGGCCGCCTCATATTTATTTCAATCCCCTTTTATCTCTTTTGGACATTTTGATCTTGCCTTTTAATTGTCTAGTAGTAGTAGTATTTTTTTCTCTTGCTTCCCTATTTCTCGGCCCTTTTCTTCTATACCATTATTTTCCCCAAAATTGGCGTTAAATGTCTTGTTTAGAAGCATTTCAACCCAAACATTTTTTAATATTATCCCAGCAATACGGAGCTTGCCACTTGCTACCTATATTTTGACATTAAAAATGAAAAAAAAAAGAAGGATTACAAAAACGATATGAATATATATATATATATATATATAATATTAAAAAATATTGTCAATCAATTAATGAAAAACTTTGATAGTAGTAGGAAATAAGTGTTGAAGTAGTATTTATATTTTATTAATTTGAATTTTGATAATGAATGTGATTTTGCAGTGTCCATGATTCAAGGATGAGTTTGTGTGATGGGGTTGAAAGGAAGGCAAATGCAAACAAGGAAGAGGTTGACAAGCTGAGTTGGTGCCCTGAATGCAGTTTGAATTATGAGAAAGATGTAGAGTTGTTGTTCAACTCTCCCTCTGCCGCCCACCAAAAGCCCTTGCCTTGTTGGCTTCAACCTCATGCCACTGCCCAAAAGGTAACCCCAATCTTCTTTACCAAAAATGAGATCAAAAGAGCCAATATATATAATTCCTTTAATTCCACCTTATATATTATATTATATATGTTGTAAATTAACTTTTATTATGTTTTTAAAATTTCCAGGATGAATTGGTAGAGTTAAGGAGAAAGTGGAAGAGAGTTTGCCAGAGCTTACACCAAAATCAGAAGAATTTGAGATCCAGCATTTACAATTACAGCAGCCAATTAAGGTTGAGTTCATGGTGGCCTAATTGTCAAACCAGTTCCAATATCTCTTTCACTACTGATTCTGGTTCCAACTCGGTAGTGCCTAAATTCAGACGCCAAAACTCGTGTACCATTGAATTCAACTTTGGTAATTATGGGACTCGCAAGCAACCATCAGCTGAGCCTGAGCCAAATTTGGATTCCCTTAAGAATAACAACAAGAGTGAGAGTGACGAAGAAGATAAAGAAGAGATGATCACGCTTGCTTTGGGTAATTCTAATTCAGGGAAACTGCCCAGTCCCAACCAGGATGAAGTCTGCAAGCTCTTACAAGCTAATGTTCCTTGGCAATCTGACCTCATTCCTCCTATTGCTGAAGCCCTGACTGATTTTTCCAGTAAAAAAGACACTTGGTTTCTGATTCAGGGGAATGATTTCATTGGGAAACGGAGATTGGCGCGTTCAATTGCACAATGCGTTTTGGGTTACCCAGATTTCCTGTTGCACTTGAACATGAACATCAACATGATGACAAGTTCAGAATCAGATCAGGTAACCTCATCGCTCCTGAGGAACAACCAGAACCAGAAGCTTGTCGTTTTGGTCGAAAATGTTGATTTGGCTGACACCCACTTCCTGAAACTTCTTTCTGATCGATTCCAATCAAAATCAAATTCAAATTCAAATTCAAATTCAAGACAAGGGCCGGAAGCAAAAGCAATATTCATCTTAACCAAGTCCATTAATAGTTCCACAAGCAATATTCATCTTCAAAACATCAATCAGGCCGATTCTACTGTCATCCAAATGAAGCTGAATATTATTGTAAAGGGAAAAGGCAGCAGTTTAATTAGGACACCAAACTCTGAAAACAACAAGAGAAAAGCCTCCTGGGATAATACTGTTTCAGTCTCAAGCCTGATTCAAAAAAGTCCAAGAATCGATGACGAAATTATTAGTGGTAACACCAAGAAGAAAGATTTTTCAAGCTTCAACACTCTGGTGGATCTGAACGTCAAAGCTGATGAAGAGCTGGATGATGATGATGATGATATTGAAACAGGGTCCAAACCTGGAGATCTGAGTCCCATTTCAAGTGACTTAACAAGGGAGACCATAGTTGATCCTAATATCCCAATTGGGTTCCTTGAATTTATCCCAAACCGCTATGTTTTCCACCAAAAACAAGACATGAAAGACTACTTCACGTCCAAAATCAAGGAATCCATGGAAGAAGCATTAGGGGGTGGTGAAAATGTGATTAGATTTAGTGTTGAAGATAGGGTGTTGGAGGGGATTTTATTTGCTTCAAGTTTTTTTCTTAACAGCCTTTTTGAAAAGTGGCTAAAAGACATTTTTCAAACAGGATTGAAAACTTTGAAAATTGGCGGGGAAGAGGGTATAGATGAAATTAGACTAAGTTGTGGGGGTATAGTTGAAGAACAGGCCATGCAAAATCAAAATGGATACTTGGGGACTTCCCTTCCTCAGAAAATCCAAGTTTCTTTCATGGACTAAAAACAAATATCGGGGTTGGGTTTTTCTTCTGTAAAATTCCTGACAATACGGAAAATGACTACAATGTCCTTTTGTGTAACTGCTCACTTTCAATAGCATTGTGTTTTTGTTTTCTTTAAAAATATTTCGGACGTTTGACTAATTTTTCAGTGCATGCCTCTCTCTTTCTATTATTTTGCACATATTTAGAGTTCACGTCATGTTTTAACTGCAGGCGCTTCACTACGGGCATAAATTTTTTTTTTCCTTTTTTAAGTTGAATGATAATTAAAAGAATTATTGGTTTATATAATGAGAAATGATAAACATTGTTAATTGAACTTAAAAGATCGAGAACAAAATTTTATATAATTGATGATCAAAACTAATTAAAGAAAATGAATAGTGGATTAATTCTTAATAGAAACTAATAAAACCAATAATCAAATTAATTAAGATTTCCGGTCCTTTGTGAAAGTCATAGATCATACAATAACCTTTTAATCGACACTTGAATAACTTTAACTGGAGAATCAAATTTAGCTTTTGGGTCCTTCGTGAATGTCATGGATCACACAATAACATTTTAACCGACACTCGAAGAACTTCAATCGGACAAGTGGAACGAAAATTAAGTTGAACCCTGTTGTTTTTTATGATAACAAAATGAGTCTAATTATGTAACCTAACATATCTACTTAGTGTGCAGTAAAGCCTTCAATAGAGAAAGGTTGTAGCATTATAGATCCTTAAAAAATATACACTGCATTAAAGACACTAAAGTAGAAGAATGCTACAAGTCGTCGATGCTTGAAGCCTACGAAAACCTCAATGAAGAATTACTTGAAGTCAAAGGCAACAAATTCAGAAAACATGAATCAGTATTGAGACAGCACAATCAAGAAAGCACATGAGGAGAAACATCAAGACAAAAGTAAATACTTGAAGCTAGAAGAAAACTTGAAGACACTAATGGGATTAATGATCTGGAGAATAAAGCAACTAGCAGCTACAGGACAAACAGTACGGATGCGCTAAAGACGTCAACGTAGTACGGACACGCGGAAGCTTCAATAGCCTGGAACGATAAAACGACAAGAAAAACGGGCAAATGGTTTGAATTTCAAACGAAACGGCTAGTTTGGTAGGGAGAAGTATATATACTCAAATCTAACCGTTTGAGGATAGAGTTTCGGAGAAAAATTGAAGATCAAATTGTTTTCTCTCTCCAAAATTTAAAATCCCCTAACATCCAAGTCTTGTTCTTATTTTGTTCATCTTTGTTAGCTTGGATAATTGTTTTAGCGCTTAAACTTTACATCTTTAGATTGTTTAGGCCTGATTGTGTGTATTCAGATATGTTAGATCACTTTTACACTTTGATACTTGTTTATTTGTGTTTTTACCAGTGTGGGTTTGCACTTGGGGATTGTATTGAGTGTGGGTTTGCACTCGGTGTCAAAGCTTTGGGTTTGAAACTTTGGGATTGTAATAGATTTTGTGAAGACCTGGTTAACTTCACTGGTTAGTGGATTTGAAAAACCTTGGTGGGGTATCCAAGGTAGATGACGTATGTGTGAAAGGCTGAACCTCTATAAATCGACGTATCTCCAATCTCTCATCATCTTCTTCATTGTTCCAGTTTTATCTCTTCTTAAACTCTTTACTTTTCCAATATTCAGTTGTTAACATCTTTATTATTTGCCTGTTATTTTTCCATGCATTCAGTTATTGCTTATTTATCTGCTTTGCACTAGTGACTTTATATATTCTGAAGTAGTGTCTTTAACACCTTTCAGTGAACTCCAAATTTTGATAAAGTGCTATTCACCCCCTCTAGCACATCTAAGTTGACCAACAATTGGTATCAGAGCCCGACTCTTGAGTAGATCGGACTGACAGCCGCAAGAGTGATCCAAAGATGGCAACTTCACCAAATCTCAACATAGCTGCTGAAGGACATTCAATCAATCGTTCTCCTCTGTTTGATGGCACCAACTATCATTTCTAGAAGTCTCGTATGATGAACTTCATGTGTGCTACTGACTATGAAAAGTGGGAAATCATACAAGATGGACCATGGAAACCAACAAAGAAGGCTGGAGAAGAAACTGTTGACAAGCCTAGAGCCGAATGGACACAAGATGATATTAAGAAATTTTAGCTGAAGTACAAAGCTATTAATACACTCCACTGTGCTCTTAATATCACTGAGTTCAACAGAGTTTCTACTTGCGTTAACGCAAAGGAAGTATGGGAGAAACTCAGAGTTACTCATGAAGGTACTTCTCAAGTCAAGGAATCAAAGATCAGTCTGCTGCAATATGAATATGAAACCTTCAAGATGATTCCAGATGAGACAGTGAATTCATTGATTGACAGATTCAGCAGTATCACCAATAGACTAAGTCACTTGGGAAAGGCCATACCAAAGAGTGAACGAGTCAAGAAGCTGCTAAGAGCACTGCCAAAGTCATGGAATCCTCTGATCACAGCCATTCGTGAGTCAAGGAATCTTAATGAAACCACCTTTGATGAGATTTGTCGATCTCTACTCACTCATGAAGTAGAACTGAAAAGCTGTGATGATGATGAGAAGAGAAAGGCTGCTGAAAAGAAAAGAGGTCTAGCCCTGAAGGTCTCTACTCTTGAAGAAGAAATCGAAAGTTTGTCCATTGATGACTCTGATAAGGAATCTGATGAAAAGACTGCTCTCTTCACAAGGAGATACAAAAAACTCATTGGAAGAAGGAATCGACTCTACAAGAAAAACTTCAAGAAAGAAAAACTCAAGGGTGAAGTCAGTAAACAGACCCCTGTAATCTGTTATGGATGTAGAAAGCCAAGACACATAAAGCCAGAATTTCCATTGAACAACAATGAGAATCAGAAGAAGGAGAAGAAGAAAAAGAAGAAGGCAATGATGGTTGGAACCTGGTCTAACAGTGACACTTCATCATCAGAAACCAGTGATGCTGAAGAGGACATCAAAGTCAACCTCTGCCTCATGGCCAAAGAGAATGAAAATGAGTTAGTTACTGATTCTGTTGTTTCATTTGAAGAATTGCAGTTTGAATTTGATAGCTTATATTATGATTTTGAGAAACTTGCTGCAAGATATAAAGCTCTTAAGAAAATGAATTCTGGATTGATGAATGATTTAGATTGTTTAAAGAAGGAACTAACGAGCATGCAGGAATCAAAGAACACTGTTGAGGAAGCACTGAAGCATGCAACAGAGGAAAAAGAGAAACTTGAGCATGAGTTGAGTGAGCTCAAGAAAGTTGACATTAAAGTCACTAAATCCTCTGGAAGCAATTACTCCAGTGGTAACAGGAATCAAAGAAACTTTAGGCCAAAAGTCATGGAATGCTATATCTGTGGAAGAAGAGGACATCAATCCCCTGACTGTTATCAGAAGGACTGGAATCTACCTAAGATCAAAAAGATCTGGGTGCCTAAAGGAACTTATGTTGTTACTAACCATCAAAGACGCATAGCAATATGGGTACCTAAATCTGCAAACTAAAGAACTGTGCTTGCAGGTTGATCAGGAGCAAAACGAGGAATGTTTGAAGGCTCAACTACAAAAGAGGAAGGCATGGTACCTTGATAGCGGCTGCTGTAAACATATGACTGGTGATAAGGAACAGTTGATTAGTCTCACTAAGAAGGAAGGAAAAGATGTCACCTTTCGAGATAACTCTAAAGGAAAAGTGCAAGGAGTTTCTACTATTGAAGCCAGCACAACAACAATTAAAAATTTACTTTGTGAAAGGTCTCAAATATAATCTGCTGAGTATCAGTCAACTTTGTGACAAGGGATGGAGAGTCATCTTCAACTCCAGAAGCTGCAAGGTTATTGACATCAATACAAACAAGCTTATCTTCATCGGAAAGAGACACGGGAATGTATATATTGTCTACCTGGATGACTTACAACTGAACAAGGATGTGTGTCTCATGGTGAATGATGCCACCGCTAGCTGGTTGTGGCATAAGAGACTTGGTCATGCAAGCTTGAGCACGATCGCCAAACTCATTAGTAAGGATCTTGTCTCGGGCTTACCCAAACTGAATTTTAATAGTAACAAAATCTGTGAAGCATGTCAGTTTGGCAAACAGGTCAGGAGCTCCTTCAAATCCAAAAATGTAGTATCAACAACAAGAGCGTTGGAGTTACTACATCTAGACTTGTTTGGCCCCATTGATGTCACTAGCATGGGAGGTAAATCTTATGGTTTTGTCATAGTTGATGACTTTTCTAGATTTACCTAGGTTTATTTCCTTAGACATAAAGATGAAGCTATTGATGTTTTTGCTAATCACTGTAAGAGAGTCCAAAATGAAAAAGGCTTCACTATTATAAGTGTTAGAAGTGACCATGGTGGTGAGTTCGATAGTCATGTCTTTGAGAATTTTTGTAATGAAAATGGTTTTCAACATAATTTTTCTGCTCCCAGAACACCACAAAAAAATGGAGTGGTGGAAAGGAAGAACAGAACTTTAAAAGACATGGCTCGAACAATGCTTTGTGAGAACAATCTTCCAAAATACTTTTGGGCTGAAGCCACTAATACATCTGCCTATATTTTAAACCGTGTTTCAATTAGACCTATTCTTTCAAAACACCCTATGAACTTTACAAAGGCAGAAAGCCCAATATTTCTCACTTTGGAAAATTTGGTTGCAAATGTTTTATTCTCAACAACGGCAAACACCCCATTGGCAAATTTGGTGCTCGTAGTGATGAAGCAATTTTCCTTGGATATGCTTTGAACTCAAAAGCTTATAGAGTGTTTAACAAAACATCCTTAGTAGTTGAAGAATCTATTCATATTGTTTTTGATGAGACTGATAGTGCACTGAGAAAGGTTATGCAGGATGATGATGATGCAGGTATTAATGAGACAAACAAGAAAGAAATTGTGACCACTGATGACACTAATGAGAAAGCCACTGAAGAGAGCAATGAAGATCCACCAATTGAGACTCTCCAGAGGCAAGAGCACCAGCACGAAGATCTCCCAAAGGCATGGAGATATGGAAAAAGCCATCCTCCAGATTTGAACATTGGAAATCCAAGTGAAGGTGTGAGATCAAGATGAGCACTTAGAGAAGTTTGTGAGTATGCTGCCTTCATATCCCAAATTGAGCCAAAGTGTTTGAAGATGCTGAAAAAGAAGAAAGCTGGATGATTGTGATGTAAGAAGAACTGAATCAGTTTGAAAGGAACAAAGTGTGGACATTAGTGCCACCACCAGCAAATCATCCTATAGTTGGCACAAAATGGGTATTCAGGAATAAGCTTGATGAAAATGGCAGAGTTGTAAGGAACAAAGCAAGACTAGTTGCAAAGGAATACAATCAAGAAGAAGGAATAGATTATGACGAGACCTTTTCCCCTGTGGCAAGACTCGAAGCAATCAGACTGCTTCTTGCCTTTGTATGCTACATGGATTTCAAGCTCTACCAAATGGATGTAAAAAGTGCCTTCTTAAATTGATACATTCAGGAAGAGGTATATGCGGAACAGCCACCAGGATTTGAAGACAGCAACCATCCTGATTATGTATACAGACTTCACAAAGCTCTCTATGGACTCAAGCAAGCACCTCGGGCATGGTATGAAAGGCTATATAAATTTCTCCTAGACAAAGGGTTCACAAGGGGAAGTATAGATACAACTCTTTTCTTTAAAAAGAAAAAGTCTGATTTCCTAATTGTTCAAATTTATGTTGATGATATTATCTTTGGAGCTACTAATGAAAGTTTATGCAAGTATTTTGCTAAAGAAATGCAGGGAGAATTCGAGATGAGCATGATGGGAGAATTAAATTTCTTCCTAGGACTTCAAATCAAACAATGTTCTGAAGGTATCTTCATTAGTCAGTCCAAGTACACAAAGGAAATGTTAAAGAAATTTTGCATGGAGGACTGCAAACCAATGAAGACACCAATGGCCACTGGTACTAAACTAGATTCTGATGAGAAAGGTAAGGTAGTTGATCAGAAGCTCTATCGAGGTATGATTGGCTCCCTACTCTATCTCACTGCTAGTAGGCCTGATATACTCTTTAGTGTTTGTCTCTGTGCTCGTTTTCAATCTGGTCCAAAAGAATCTCGCCTAGTTGCTGTAAAGAGAATCTTCAGATATCTTCAAGGAACCATTGGCTTAGGTCTATGGTATCCGAAAGGATCTCTATTGGATCTTTCAGGATATTCTGATGCTGATTTTGCAGGGAGTAAGACTGATAGAAAAAGCACCAGCGGCACTTGTCAATTTCTTGGAGAAATGCTAGTGTCATGGTCAAACAAAAAGCAGAATTCAGTTGCTTTATCAACTACTGAAGCTGAATACATTGCTACTGGAAGTTGCTGTGCTCAATTGATATGGATTATGCATCAAGTTCGAGATTTTGGAATTACTATGATGGAGGTACCACTCTACTGTAATAACACTAGTGCGATCAATATCACAAAAAATTCTGTATAGCACTCAAGAACAAAGCACATTGAGATTCGACATCATTTCATCCAAGATCATGTGCAAAGAGGCGACATCAGAATTGAGTTTGTTAGTACTCTTAAAAAACTTGCTGATATCTTTACCAAACCTCTCTATGATGAGCATTTTAGCAGAATTAGACATGAGCTTGGCATGATAGATTCTAGCAACATTTAATTAATTGCTTCATTCTTCATTTCATTAATGTCTCTATTTTGTACATACATACATGCATACATACATACAAAACATGTTGGATTTCAGCCCTTTGACACGCTTTTCAGTTTTCCGCTTTCCGTGCATGACGCGTCCTTTTCGCGCCAGTACTCTTTTTGAATTTCAAAAGTTGATTTTATCCTTATTGGGTAAGGTCATTTCAAAATCTAAAAAGATTCTCTTATCACTTTCTCTTTCTAAAAAACTCTCTTCCCTAGAAACCCTCTAATATTTATTCTATGCTCCTCTACTTAATTCTCTCCAAACCTTAGCTTGTTCTTATTCTCTCTCTCTCCCTCTAAAACAAATCTTTTTTTTTACTCATTCATATATGCACTCAACCTCTGTTTGTAATTTCACTCATCTGTCGAGAATAATGGCTCAAGAAGAAAGCTCAAAGGCCAAAAGAAAACTCTCTGAGCTTGACGACATCGAAGAAGATGAGGAAGTTAATGTTCCAGCGAAGAAAGCAAAAATCAGTACAGAGAAGAAGGCGAAAGCAGAAAAGAAAGGAAGCTTTGATGGCGCCAGATTGGTGTTTCCAAAACTACCTAAAGCCAGCAAAATCAAGAATCGATTGAAGACAGCAGCTCTGTGCAACAAGTATAATGAGATTACAGAATTTGAGATTATGGCTGCTAAGTTGATAGATTGGACTACTTTTCTAGGAGATGACACTTATGGTGGGATTGAGCATAATTTTAAGATGATGAATATGCTGAATATTGCTATTATGATTATACCCTGCTTAGCCCTTCACTTGTTAAGGAATTTTTTGTTGGAATAGCTAAATCTCCTGAAGTGATTAAGTCTGATGTTGCTAGATCCAAGTTTCTTGATAAAAATATTGTGGTCTGTGTTAATGGAAAAGAACTAGTCATTACACCCAAATCCTTGGGAAATTATTTGGGTATTTACTACAAAGGAGAAGAAGACTTTGATGAGTCTTTTGATAAGAATGCCGCTTGGAGGGAAATCTCAGGGAATGAAGAAGACCTGCCTGAAAACTTAGGAGCTAGATTCATCAGGAACAGTTATGTGAAGATGATACATCAGTTCATTGGCTGCACTATTAGATACAAAAAGAGTAGTGTAGGCTATGTGAGCAACCATGATGTATGGCTGCTGTGGAAAATCTATAACTGTGAAAAAGTTAATCGAGCTGGAATTCTCATTAAGGGTATGAAGGAAATGGCAAACAAGAAGAAAAAGATGATCTGTGGTTATGGTCACATTATCACAGGATATTTGAAGAAGTATCTGGATGTTAAAGACTTCAAGCCTTATTGGTTGAAGGCTGTGTCAAATTCTTTAAAGAGACCACTGATAGGTTCATTAAGAACACTATCAAGAAACAACAGTTGATGGAAGCAACTGGTCAGAATGTTGCTACACAAGTAAAGAAAGGAGAAGATGCTGTGATGAACAAGATGAATGAATTGGCTGAGGCAATGGAATAAGACATCACTATTTTGGCAAAAGAGATTGGAAAGCTGAATGGAGTGATGGGAACACTGATGGAAAATACTCAAACGCTGTGTGTCAAATTTATGAATGACATGAATCAAATCATATCATCCCATGAAAAGTTGGGAGATTGTTATGATTCATTAGCAGGAGCATATCTGAGTAAAAGGATCATGGAAACTACAGGACTGACACAGAAAATGAAAAGCTGGAATGAGATTCAGGAATTTCTGAAGAAAGAAAGCATTAAAAGTCAACAGAAGTGGGATGCTACAATGAAACCTCATGGATACACATCTGAGGAAGACATAGAGCAAGCAAAAAGAGCTGCAGAGATAGCTGAAGCAAACAAGACCGATGAAAAGGAACAACTACAGAAAGCAAAAGAGCAGGAAAAGAAGAAAAAGGAAGAACAACAACAAAAATTGAAGGATGAGTAGATGCATAAGAAAAAAGATGAGCAACAGAAGAAGAAAGATGAACAGAAGGAAAAGGAAAAAGGCATTGGTGACTCTGTTGAAACAGAAAAGTCTGCAGAGGAACAAGCTATCATTCCACCTGATAGCTCTGATGAAGAAAAGAATGAAGATCACAAGTCTATTGCAGATAGTTCTTCTACTGGAGACAAGACAAAGAAAGAAGATGAAGAAAAAGTGGAAGAAAAGCAAGCTGAGGAGACTGAGGTTACTAATACTGAAATGAAAGAAAAAGGAGTTGCAGAAAAGAAGGAAGTTGATGAGATCATTGACAAAACCACTGAAGAAATTGATGCAATGATAGCTGAAGATTTGACTGCTGAAGATCCGAGCAATGAGAAGGAAAAAGAGGAGCTGTCAATGGAAATCTTCAAAGATGTGCAAGTTTCTCCAAAGAAAGGAGCTCGCAAAGGAGGTGTCAAGAGAATGGCTACTACAGAGAACAAAGTCGCAGGAACTGGAACCAGAATCACTAGGTCAAGAGTAGCTAAAAATGTTGAAGCTGTCACTACCCCAAGTCCCTCTGGAAGCAAATTAAAGTCAAAGATGTCAAAGAAAAAAGCATCCTCAAAAGCCATAATTCCCTCGAGCAGCTCTGAGGATGAAATTGAAGAAATAGAGGAGTAGATTGCATTAGTTGTACTGTCATCTCATCTTTGCATTCTGAGCATTTCATGCGTTTCCTTGGCATTTTAAACTCTGTCTTTAATTTACATTTGGTCTGTATTTTGGCACCTGCTGAGTGCCTTGAATATTCTGGATATTTGCCTTGAGACATGTAATTGTCTTTTATTTAATGTTTTTTTGGTTTATTTTTGCTGTGAATATTTTTCTAACAAATTTTATGCAGGAACTTCAAACCTTTTTTGCTTATGACAAAAAAGGGGAGAAGAATTGAGAATTGAGATTTATTAGAGTTATTGAAAATCCTTATTTATATATATGCTGTGGAGTTTAATGTTTTTATCTAGTGTGTTCAGCATTTGAAAACCAGCATACTTGAAGGAGACTTTGGCATGCTTGGATGGGGTCGATGGGGAAGATGAATTGACTAACTCAGGCGGAGTTTTAAGAACTTCATTGGTAAATACTTTTAGAACCCCTCTCTTTTATTTGGCTGAACTTAACTGTGCATATACATTGATGCCATGAATGGGATTTTCTGGAATTCTTCTAGTCTTATCTTGTTTATGTTTCTAGTTTTCTTCAAACTTATTTTCGACTTGATCTCTATCTGTATTGCTCTGATCTTTCTGAATTTAGTTGGCGTGGACTTAGGGGGAGACTTACTTTACTTTACTCTACTCTACTCACTTTCCCTATGTTGAATTAGCTTTATCTCAATTCTGGGTGAAGTTTTGTCATCATCAAAAAAGGGGGAGATTATTGAACCCTGTTGTTTTTGATGATAACAAAATGAGTCTAATTATGTAAGCTAACATATCTACTTAGTGTGCAGTAAAGCCTTTAATAGAGAAAGGTTGTAGCATTATAGATCCTTAAAAAATATACACTGCATTAAAGACACTAAAGTAGAAGAATACTACAAGTCATCGATGCTTGAAGCCTACAAGAACCTCAAGGAAGAATTACTTGAAGTCAAAGGCAACAAATTCAGAAAACATGAATTAGTATTGAGATAGAGCAATCAAGAAAGCACATGAGGAGAAACATCATGACAAAAGTAAATACTTGAAGCTGGAAGAAAACTTGAAGACACTAATGGGATTAATGATCTGGAGAATAAAGCAACTAGCAGCTACAGGACAAACAGTACGGATGCGCTAAAGACGTCAACGTAGTATGGACACGCGGAAGGTGTCAACAGCATGACGCGATAAAACGACAAGAAAAACGGGCAAATGATTTGAATTTCAAACCAAACGGCTAGTTTGCTAGAGAGAAGTTTATATACTCAAATCTAACCGTTTGAGGATAGAGTTTCGGAGAAAAATTGAAGATCAAATTGTTTTCTCTCTCCAGAATTTAAAAATCCCTAACATCCAAGTCTTGTTCTTATTTTGTTCATCTTTGTTAGCTTGGATAATTGTTTTAGCGCTTAAAGTTTACATCTTTAGATTGTTTAGGCCTGATTGTGTGTATTCAGATCTGTTGAGATCACTTTTACACTTTGATACTAGTTTATTTGTGTTTTT
The DNA here is from genome assembly GCA_001974805.1 of Corchorus capsularis. Classification (NCBI taxonomy): domain Eukaryota; kingdom Viridiplantae; phylum Streptophyta; class Magnoliopsida; order Malvales; family Malvaceae; genus Corchorus; species Corchorus capsularis. The sequence continues at coordinate 34,742 of AWWV01010811.1, forward strand.
ACAAGTGTGGGTTTGCACTTGGAGATTGTATTGAGTGTGGGTTTGCACTCGGTGTCAAAGCTTTGAGTTTGAAGCTTTGGGATTGTAATAGGTTTTGTGAAGACCTGGTTAACTTCATTGGTTAGTGGATTTGAAAATCCTTGGTGGGGTATCCAAGGTAGAGGACGTAGGTGTGAAAGGCCGAACCTCTATAAATCAATGTGTCTCCAATCTCTCATCATCTTCTTCATCGTTCCAGTTTTATCTCTTCTTAAACTCTTTACTTTTCAACTATTCAGTTATTAACATCTTTATTATTTGCCTGTTATTTTTCCATGCTTTCAGTTACTGCTTATTTATCTGCTTTGCACTAGTAACTTCATATATTTTGAAGTAGTATCTTTAACACCTTTCAGTGAACTCCAAATTTCGATAAAGTGCTATTCACCCCCGTCTAGCACGTCTAAGTGGACCAACAAATTATACAATATATAATAGACCGGCAATCAAAATCAAAAAATTTCAGAAGCAATTTTTAGAACTGAAATTTTAAAATTGGTTTTTGTGTTCTTCATGTAGACACTTGAATCACCTTAATGGGACAAATAGAACACAAAAATAAAAGTCAAAGTGTTAAATCATCCAGCCTATAATTGTAAAGGATTCAATAGCATGAAACATAAAAGTATGAGGGTCATTAGATAAATATTCCAGCAAAAAAAATATTAGTTTATGAAGACAAAACATAAAAATTCCCTCTTGAATTCTCCACGAAACTCATTAATCAAATTCAACTTTCATGCCCTTAATGAAAGTCGTAGATCACGCAATAACCTTTTAACCTACACTTGAACAACTTCAATCGGACAAGTGCACCGAAAATTATACGATATTAAATAGACCGGCAATCGAAATCACAAAATTTAAGAAACATTTTTTAGAATCAAAACATTAAATTGGCTTCTGAGTTTTTCATGAAAGTTGTAGATCATGAGATTACCTATTAATAGACACTTGAATCACCTTGATCAGACAAATAGAACAGAAAATACAAAAATAAAAGCCGATGCGATAAATCGTCCAACTCATAATTGTAAAGGATTAAATAGCATAAAACATAAAAGTATAAGGATCATTTGATAAATAATCCAACAAAAAATATATTTGTTTATGGAGATCAAACATAAAAATTCGCTCTCGAACCCTCCACGAAACTCATTAATCAAATTCAGCTTTCAGGTCCTTGACGAAAGTCATATATCACACAATAACCTTTTAACCGACATTTGAACAACCTCAATCGGACAAGTGGATCAAAAATTATATAATATTAGATAGACCGACAATTGAGACCACAAAATTTAAGAAGCATTTTTTAGAATTGAAACATGAAAATTGGTTTTCAGTCCTTCATGAAAGTTGTAGATCATGAAATTATATTTTAATAGACACTTGAATCACCTTGATCGGACAAGTAAAATAAAAAATAAAAAATAAAAGAATTAAAGTCAAAACGTTCAATCGTCCAACCCAGAATTTGTGAGGGACTAAATAGCATAAAACATAAAAGTATAGGGATCATTTGAATAATGATTTGTTTATTGAAAGTGGGGCCCACTAATAGTAACTTTGTTATAAACTTCCCAAAACACCCTCATCCATCAACCGAAATAACAAAAATACCAAGCACAAAATTACCTAAATACCCTTGATAATTTGTTCTTGGGTGAATGTGGTGATGTTTCTCAACTGGTTTTTTGGTACTTCTACTTCACGTTTTATATATTGTTATAAATTATATATATATATATATATATATATATCCCTCTATGTATAGTTGGGTAAAGATGCAAAATGAGTAAAACAAGCAGAAAAAGTTATCTTAAAAGGCAAATTATACGATACATCGTCAGTGTTGTTTATACCACAATTTACAATTAGGGTAAAATTGTAAATGTACATGGTGGTATATAATCACGGGCTGAGATTTATTCCCAAAAGTCCTATGGATGGTTGGATTTAGTCCACCATAGGCCAAAGTCAACCAAGAAAAAGATTGACCTTTGACTTTAAATCCTTAATTTCTTTTAATTTAATTAATTAAATTAAAGAAATTAAGTAAATTATGTTGAAAACACATTTGGGCCGCCCCATCTACTGTACAAATTGGGTCTGGACGGCCCATGCTCCTGAAATTGAAATCAGGCCCTTCCCGGATTAAAACTTTTATAAGTTTGCAATTAAGGACTAAGGGATTGGGGTTTGGAATTCGGAAAGGAAGGTGAAGGAATTTGGGGTAACATCCTTTATTAAAGTTGTTTAAAATATCATGAAGAACACTCTGTCCAAATTTCAGCTCATTCCGAGCTCGGAGGAAAACTTGTATTTTTTGCAATTAAGGACAGAGTCCAATCCCGGGACCAATTAAGCATGGTGATTTCACAATTAGCTTTGAAACTTACATTACATGAGATATATAAGCTATACGGAAGAATCAAGCCATATTTGCCACTTTTCATAACTTTTACTAAATTTGCGATTAAGGACATTTTGGCTGATTGAGCTCGGTTTAAGCCATTTCCTTAATCCGATATTGATGATACTTAAATGAGAGCTTAGTGGCATCATGTTGAGTATAATTTATTGGTCAAGTAATAAAGAATCGAAGTTCGTGGCGTTTGGAAGTGATCTCTGCACCATACTGCTTCGCTGTACTTGACTTTTCACCCATTTTTGCTGCACCAAGCTTTGGAACTTTCTGGAATTCGAAATTTAAGTATTTAAATGTGATAATTATCACATTTAAAGGGTCAAAATGTGCTGATTATGTGGCTGATTGAGTTGGTTAGAATTCCCTTGATTTAAGGGATTTGATTCACAATTTGAAATCAGAGGATCTAGATGAATCAGGATGGGATTAATCTCAGCCGTCGGATCCTCCTAACCCTAGCAAGCCGCCCCCTATATAAGGAGGCAGCCTCCAACGTTTTGAAGGACAGCAACTCTTCAAAACAACACTCCTACAGGGAAAAAACTCAGACTCCAGGTCTAAAACAACTCTCCTCAGAGAAAAATCTTCAACCAAGCTCCGTGCTTTCAATCTTTTCTAGCCTTTGCGCTTTCTAATCATCTTTGTTAATCAAGTTCTCACTTGATAATATTTTTATTATATTTTTCAATCTTGTTTTTACATGTTCTCTTCTTGTATTTACATGTTAGTTGCAATCAAATCTCATCTCTTTGTCAATGAAACAAGAAAATAACCTTTTCACAGCATTTCCTTTGTCATCTAAATCTAGAATCAATGATTTAAACACTTATGTGTGACTTTGATTCAGGATTCACAAATCGTTTGGTTTATTTTATGTTGCTGCACTTCAAGCACTCATTTACTTTTCATCGCACTCCGTATTTCATTTTTACAACAAAAATGAACTTTTATTTTTCTTGCTTCCTTTTATCAATTTCCGGTTAAAATTGGTTGGCACGCTCGGTACCCTTTCACCAAGATCTCCAAAGAGATTTTTTGGCGCGAACATCTCTTTTTGGCACGCCTGGTGGGACTACAAGGATTTAGATCTCATCTTGGTGCTGTTGAAAAGGTTTTTATTTTCCTGTTCTTTTTCATTTTTACGTTATTTTCCTTTTCTTTTTCTTCCCTTTCTTTTTTCGTTTTCTTTGCTTTGTTTGCTGCACTTGCTATGTCGGACAAGGAAGGAAATGGGAAGAGGCCACAAGACCTATCTAACCACGGCTTGGCCCTTGATGGCCAAGGCTCGGGTGGAAAAGATGGTGAGGCCGCCCAACTCTTGGTGTAGCCAACTTCATATCACACAAGTCTTGAGTTATGGCTTGCTGTTCGTGCTTTGACGCAGGCCATCGAGAAAATGGACAATAATGCCGACAGGGTAGCACAAGAATTGGCCCAAGCAAGGCCGAATCTCGACAATATGCCCAAAACTTTGCTAATTTGAACGTTGCACTTGGGGGGCAAAACCAACACTTGGTGCTGGTGCGACAACATGAAGAGTTGCCCGCACCACCTCTCCATCATGGTGTGAATAATGAAATTCCAATGAATGGTGTGAATAATGCCATCAACAACGGTGTGTATAACCAAAATCTTCCACCCATGAGGAATGGTGCTGTTCAAAATGATCTTGGTGCGGAGAAAGCTCTTGCACGCCAAATCAACCCTATTTTGCCTCTGGATGAAGTGATTGCTGGCAATCCCGGTGAAATGAATCAAGTTGAGGCAAGGAATGTTGCTTATGTGCCACCCCATGCTAGGGTGAATGGCGCAAACAACAATGGTACGAACCACAATGGTGCGAACAATCAGGTTGTGCAGAATAGAAATGGTGCAAGGAATGGCAATGGTGCACACCGCCAGGCCGCACATCACCATGTTGCACCTCCACCACAAGTGCCCATCGCACCATATCAAGGGGCTATGCCTTATCAAATCAACAGAAACCTGATTGCCGAAATGATACAAGACATTGTTGGCCCTGGATTCAGGAGAATGAGCCGTCCAACTTTCCAAGCTCCATATCCAGAGGAGTATGATCGGCTATATCCTTTCCCAAGGGGATATAAAATTCCTGAATTTAATCCCAGCTTTTCAGGCCTCTCTGGTGAACACTCCACTTTGGAGCATATTGCTCACTTCACTATTCAGTGCGGAGAAGCAAGTTCTGGTTTCCATAAGTTACGATTATTCCCGCACTCCATTACTGGGAATGGATTTACTTGGTACATTAATCTTCCACCTAACTTCGTTAGAACGTGGGAGGAAATGGAGAGAGTTTTCCACACTCAGTTCTATAGAACTGAACCTGAAGTTTCAGTGGGTGATCTCTCTCGCTTGTATCAAAGGAAAGGAGAATTAGCGGAGGACTACCTTGCTAGATTCAAGAAGTTGCGGAACAGGTGCCGCACCCCACTCCTAGAAGCAGAGTTCGTGCACCTCGCACATAATGGCCTAGACCTTGAGTTTCGAAAGAAGTGTGAAGGTGTGGACTTCAGAGACTTCTATGAGATGTCGACCAAAGTTGCTAGATATGAGACTTTACTCCGTGAAGAGGCGGAAAGAAGAAGTTCATCTTATGGCACCTATTGGAGCCAAATTATGAACTTGGTGTAGCTGAAGTGGTTAAAGTAGACCGCCCCATTGAATGCCCATCCTTGGTGAAAGCTGGAGTTGGACATCCTCAAACTCAGCAAGGATTTGCCAAGGCATATCAGCAACAAGCCGAAAAGAGACCATATGATGGGAGCCGCACCTACTCATTTGATGTGTCAAACGCTGAAAGTATTTTTGAGTTCTTGCACAAATCAGATATGATCAAGTTACCTCCAGGCCATGTCATACCTCCACAAGAAGAAATCAAAGATAAAAAATATTGCAAATATCATGACCCGTGGACACATTCCACCAATGATTGTACCGTCTTCAAAAATGTGGTGCAAGAGAAAATTGAAAGGGGTTTTCTCAAATTCCCTGAAGCACCTAAACAGGAGATGCAGGTTGACAAGGATCCATTCCCCGCACCTATCCATATGGTGTCAATCAACTTTCCTAAAGATGGCCGCTTGACAAAAGAAGAAAAGGCCAAAGGTGTAGCCATTGAAAAAGATGGTGAAAATGCAACAACAGAGGTGACGGATTCGGTGAAGGAACATGCCAATACCGACGCACCAAAATCAAAAAACGGAGCTGGTTACCTCATCACCAAAGTGAAAAGGTATTGCTATGTTGATCCTGAGCCAAAACCTTTGGGTTTCCAAAGCACTAAGCCATTATCACCAAAATCAATGGCATTGAGCCTCCAAAATACGAGAAAGAAAGTTGAGTATCCTCCACCAATTCATCCAATGGAGCATTTGGTGCGTCCTAAAAGTGCACAATCAAATGGTGCACCTAGAAGGAAGCTTTATGCACCAACTTCTCATCACCAAGATGAAGAGGTCGTACCAACAAAAAGGAAAGCACAAAGGCTTTCTAAACCTAAACAAGGTGCTCGAGCGAGGTACTCTCCATATCAAGAAAACAAAAAATGGCATGAAAAGCCATCCACTTCTGCAATGGCGCCATCATCTTCTGATGTGGTGCCATCAGTGGCAAAACAATCTCAAAAGTCCTTGAAGCTTGATCCAGAGGCTATAAATTAAACCAAACATGGTGCAAAAAGATTGAGGCATGAAATGAGGCCTTGGTTGAATCAAGAGAAAGATAAATACCGCACCACAGCAATTGAAGAAGAAGTTGCACTTCGAAAGGAGCATGCACTTCAAAACATTCGGCCAAGGATGGTGAGGCCGACTCCAAAAGCTAAAAATGGCACTTGGCAAAGGGTGCAACATCCTAAGTTCCCCAGCCAGCCCATTAAGCGAAATCGAAAGACTTGGAGGCGCCGTGAGCTTCGAAGGAGGGCCAAGGAAAGAAAGGAGATGGAAAAAGCTCCTATGGAAGTAGATGAAAGCTGCACCAATGAAGATATCACAAAGCAGGAAATGCCACACTTCATTACTTTCGCAACAACAATTGAAGAATTGGTATCCAAAGGTTACAAACCATGGAAAGCCAAGGCTTTGATTAAAAATGCAAAGCTAGATGAAAAAGCACTTCTACTTAATTGGAAGGAAGCTGAACTTGATGCTAGGGCCAGTGCCTTGACTGAAGTCACACTTGGCCATGACATTCCAAACATCAATTATTTGGCTCGTGAAGGCAAAATTGACATGGAAACCATTCTTTTCTATCGAAAACTTGTCGTTCTAGCAGTGCGAGAGCCACAAGACAACACCATGTCCAACATTGATGGCGCAAATGATGATTGCACCAATAATGGTGAAGACAATGGTCGTGCACCAGAAAGTGACTTGGAGAAAAGACTATCCAACTACTTCGCACGAAGTTCCTTGGAGAATTTGGAGCTCGAAGTTGATTCTTGGGTACCATTCAAAGTCACCACAACTATGACCATCGATGACATAGTCAATAAGGGTGTGGAATATTGGAAAGCGGAAATTTTGGTTGAGACAGCTTACTTGAAAGAAAGACATGCCAACTTCAAGAAGAAAGAAGCTGAACATCTTGAGGGAGCAAAGCACCTTTCCGATGAGCGAAGCAAGATTGAGAAAAATGCCGCTCATGTTCTTCAACTTATCACTCACAAATGGGCGAATGATCTTGACAATCTCTCAGTGAACCTTAGTTCATTTGGAGATGTTATGGAAGATGGTGAGAATGTTACCACTCCAAAAGTTGACGCACTTAAGGCTAACTTGGCCAAAGATGCCAACCTCAACGGTGAAAATGGTATTATGAGTGAAAGTAACACCATGCAAACGGAAGAATTCCATGAAAAATCTGAAAATTCCATTGTTTTTGGTCAATTCACCGTGGATCTTCTTTGCAAGGTTCTCATTTTACCTTGCACCTTTTGATCAGACCAAAATTATGCATCTTTTTATGGTCATTTTCCTATGCTTTTTGGGTATTTTATGCTTTATTACGCCTTGTATTTGGTATATTTGTGTTTATAGGTGTTAAAGGGAAGAAAAGTGCAAAATCAACAATTTTATGCCTTTTTGGAGCCTTTTTGGATGATTATTCACACAAATATTTTCCAAGGACAATTTGGAGGAAGAATGGAGCCAATATGATCGTGATTGAAGAGCTTGAAGAGTCAATTTTATCATCATAAGATTGATTTTCAAGAGTTTGAAGCAAAGGAGCAAAGTTGAATTTCAAGGCAAGGAGATATGTCAAGAAGTGTCATAACACTGGAGTACATGGGTCGCGAGGCAAACCACATGGGGCGCCAAGCATAGCACATGGGTGCCCAGCGCTAGTCGAGACATGCCACCAGCAAGCACATGGGTGCTGGAGACATGGGGGCTGAGGCTAACGCCCTGGGCGCACAAGCCATCAACATGGGCGTCCAGGGGGAGTTGGGATGCAGCCATGCGCGCGCCAAGCATGCCACTATCCGTGTCTTCACCTTGAAGGTTCTTCACTTGTTTCCAGATTTGGCGACCTTTCTGTATTTTGGCCATAACTTTTGATCCAGAGCTACGTTTGAGGCGTATGTGTAGCCGTTGGAAAGATGACTTCAAGATCTACAACTTTCCTGTTTTGGTTGAAGCCCAGTTTTGCCGTTGTTGTGGACCAAAATGCCCCTAAAGTTTCTGCAGACATGCTGGACTTTGGAAAGCCCAAGAATCAAGCCCAAGATGATTTGATAAACCCTAATTCGGTACTAAGGGATAGCCCAGACATGGAGGGCGACTTTAAACCCAATTAAAGGTGGTTTAATGTGCTTAAATTACTATCTTGTCCTAGGTTAAGTTAGCCCTAAGTCTCTAGTATAAATAGCTATCTATTCTCTCTAGAAAAAGGGGTTGGAGTTGGGGATTTTGATTAAAGATTGGAGCAAGGAGCCGCCGGCCATACTTAGGTTTTTCTATTCCTTTTGATGGTTACTCAATTCATGAGTAGCTAATCTTTTATTTCTCCAATGTAGAATCTTATTGATCTCTTGACATTTAATTTATGGGGAGACCTTTTGTTCTTAATAGTTTGATTTCCACTTGAATATGTTTCTTATCTCTATACTTTATTTTATGTATTTATATTTTGATGGATTTGGAGGCCTACTTATCTTGATGATATAAATGCTATAGTTAGATTCAAGTAGCTTGAGTCAAGTTAAAATTGGTCCAAGTAACAATTGTAATTCTAGGAGTCCTAGGTTCAAATGGGGATATCAAACCTTGTTGAAATCTTTTAGGCCGAGTGGAAATTGATGTAGGCAAGTTTGGTATTGATTTATCATGCATGTGGATTAATAAAACCTAATGCTTGTTATATGAAGGGCTGAAACCATAGATTATAACATTAGAGGTTAATTGTCAGCGAGATGCGGGTTAATCTTATTAGCATGTTGGAATTAGCATTACGTCTGTTCCTATACCAATTATTCAAGCGGAGTTGTTTAAGATGTTAGGAGGATTATTTTTTTTCTAAGGAAAGTTGAAGCCTACGTCTTAGGATATATACTACTTTGGAATAATTTATGATGCTTGATTGATTAACAATTTATATCAAATTCATATTTTGTGTCGATGATCCATGTTAATCTTGTCAAGGGTGAAATACATTCTATATTGGAGGTTTGTTTAACATAGTTGATTACTTAATTTACTTTGTTTTTAATTTAGTTGTTAGTTTTAATTTAAAATTACCAAAACCTCTTCTTTCAAATTACTCTTTTTAACATAATTGATTAGTGAAGAAATTATCCTCTCTCCCTGTGGATTCGACCCCTACTTGCCCTAGCTAGTAGTATTGGTTTGTGGAGAATTGTCTTTTAATTTGATCAACGACCGATCACAATTTTGGCGCCATTGTCGGGGAGTGTGTGCTTTTAATTTCTTTACTTTTAGATTTTGTTATTTGTAAATACTTGTTTTTCTTTTTATTTTTCCTTTTTACTTTTACACTTGATCATCTTTGATTTGTAGGAAAACTTAATGGAGCAATCACTTACTCTAAGGGTGTTGAATTTCAACTGTGATTTGAAGCCCCATTGCATTGATTATCCAGAAGATTTGTCCTACGAGTTGAAGTTTGGAGTGGTCCGTATGTTACCAATTTTTCATGGGGAATCCCATGAAAATCCTCATGAGCATTTGCGACGTTTCATCGTCAAATGTGCTATGTTTAGGATGCCTGAAGAGCAAGCAAGGCTTCGAGCTTTTCCAATTACATTAGAAGGTAAAGCGGAAGAATGGTTTTGGAGTCTGCCGTCAAAATCGATTACTTCTTGGAAGGAAATGGAGACAACCTTCTAGAACCAATACTTTCCAGAACCCAAACGTGCTGACGTCAGAAGCAAGATCAATTCTTGTCACCAACTATGTAATGAGAAGTGGTTTCAATATTGGAAAACGTACAACAAGATATGTGAAAGTTGCCCCTACCACAACATAGGCGAGGAACTCTTGATACGACAGTTCTATGATGGATAGTTTTATGAAGATCGAGTCTACATTGATGCAACAAGTGGAGGTAGCTTGACACTCAAAACACCCAAGGAAGCTAGGAAGCTGCTCGACATTATGGCAGAGAACATTCATCAATTTAGCATATCAGAAGAGATTCTCAAGACTAAGGAGTCAGAGCCTGAATCATCAATACACCAAGAGATGAAAGAAATGAAAGAAGTGGTGCAATCACTCATAACAGAAAAGGACAAAGTATATCAGTTGCTTAGCAAGCAAATTGCTGACCAACAAGATACTATTGTCAATTTCATGCGTCTTATGATTGCAAATCAAGGAGTGAATCATCATCAACAATCATTCTTGCAAACATCTTAGAACGTGGCTCAAGGACAAGAGAAAAATATGGAGGTTGACAAAGGATTAAACCATGCTCAAAGATATGGGATCAATTCGATGGGAATGGAAGACAAGCAACCTAGGGTAACGAAAGAGATGGAGTCATCAAACACCTCATTTCCTTCTTCTGCATCATTAGTTGAACCAGTCCTTCCTACCCCTGAAATGAAACCATCACCAATTGTCATACCCCATGTGCAAATGCCAAATGATGAGGAGAATTCTGTGAAGAGTGAGGAGGAAGAAAAGCTAGACTTTTGAGCGGATTTAATTTCAAATCCAACAATTGCTCAAGATCCACCAAGGAGGAAGAAGAAATTAAAGGAAACAATGCAACCCAATAATTGTCTTGCACCCTATCCTCAATTGTTCATGCAAAGACACAAAGGATGTTTGGAGGAAAATCTATTGGATTCATTTCGTGGAACAAAGGTAAACATTCGTTTAGTAGCTTCAATCGAGCAAGTGCCAAGGTACGCAACTTTTCTTAAGCAATTAAGTGATGATAAGGGAAGATTGAAAGATAATGAAATGGTATGCATGAATAAAAGTTTTTCTGATGCTTTTCAAAGGAAATTGCCTACTAAATGCAAAGACTTAGGAGCATTTACTATTCCATGTAGTATAGGAGGCAATATGACTGTAAAAGCAATTTGTGACTTAGGTTCTTCAATTAATGTCATGCCATATTCTATTTATCTTCAATTAGATTTGGAACCTTTAATTGAGTCATATATCATCATTCAATTGGCCGATAGATCTAACATTTATCCTGAGGGATTAGTTAAAGATGTCTTAGTGTAGGTGGATAAGCTCATTTTCCTTACAGATTTCTATATTATAAGAAGGGAAGATGATGATTCTTCTGATACACCATTGTTATTGGGAAGACCTTTCTTAACCCCTGCAAGAACCAAGATCGATGTTCATGATGGAATCCTCAGCCTCGAATTTGATAAGGAAGTAATTGAGTTTGATATGTATAAAGATATGAAATACCCTATTAAAGAACAAACTATGCCTGCTACTGATGAAGTTGACCTTCTTGTTGAACAGGTTAGTTCACGCAACAAAGAAGATGAATTATAGACAGTAGTCACAAATAGATTGTACGAGAGTAAAGTCGAAGAAGTCAAGATGAATTTGATAGATGAAGTGATAGATACCATTGGTGACTTGAAGAAATTCCAAAACAAAAAGGAAACAGTTTCCTACATTCGGTTGGAACCCAAGGAAGTACCTCCACCCTTTATTGTTAAGCCTTGTTAAGCCTCCAGAAGTCAAATTAAAGCCATTGCCTGAAGATTTGAAGTATGTTTTTCTTGGAGACAAGGAAACACTCCCTGCAATCATCTCAAGCAAATTGACCCAGAATCAAGAGGAAGAGTTAATCAGAGTCTTGAAGAAGTATAAAGAAGCTTTGGGATGGACAATTGCTGATATCAAGGGGATTAGTCCTTCTGTTTGCATGCATAGGATTCGTTTGGAGGACGATGCTGTTCCAGTAAGGCAACCACAAAGAAGGTTAAATCCAAATTTGAATGAAGTAGTCAAGGAAGAAGTTCTTAAACTACTAGGAGTTGGGCTCATTTACGCTATTTCAGATAGTAAGTGGGTTAGCCTTGTCCAAGTAGTACCCAAGAAATCTGGATTCACTGTTGTAGAAAACAAGGATGGAGAACTAGTTCCTCAAAGACTTCAAAATGGATGGAGAGTGTGCATCGATTATAGGAAGCTCAATTCTGCTACAAGGAAGGATCATTTTCCACTCCCTTTCATGGATCAAATGTTGGAAAGGCTAGCTTGCCGTGCTTACTACTGCTTTTTGGATGGTTACTCAGGATACTTTCAAATACCAATTGCCCAGAAGACCAAGAGAAGACAACATTCACATGTCCCTTTGGTACGTTTGCTTATACTCGAATGCCCTTTGGTTTGTGCAATGCCCCTGCGACATTTCAAAGGTGTATGATGAGCATCTTTCAAGACTACCAAGGAGAGATTATGGAGGTATTTATGGATGATTTTACTGTTTATGGAGATGATTTTCATAGGTGCCTACATAACTTAGAGCTTGTGCTAAAAAGATGTGTGGAGACCAATTTAGTACTAAATGCTGAGAAGTGTCATTTTATGGCCGAACAAGGTATAGTACTAGGTCATGTGGTATCTAAGGATGGATTACAAGTAGATAAAGCAAAGATTGATGTCATTCAGAATTTGCCTTACCCTACTTGTGTTCGAGATATACGCTCATTCTTAGGTCATGCCGGTTTTTATAGAAGATTCATTAAGGATTTGTTGAAGATATCTGCACCAATGTGTCGTTTACTTCAGAAAGATGTTGAATTTGAGTTTGGGGAAGATTGCAAGGAAGCGTTTGATAAGTTGAAGATTGCCCTCACTACAACTCCAATTGTGAAGCCACCTGATTGGAATCTACCTTTCGAGATCATGTGCGATGCAAGTTATGTTGCCCTTGGAACTGTTTTAGGTCAAAGAGTGGATAAGATACCTCATGTCGTCTACTATGCTTCAAGAACTTTGGATTCTGCTCAGAAAAACTACATAACCACTGAGAAAGAGATGCTTGCCGTTGTTTTTTCCTTAGAGAAATTTCGGTCATACATCTTGGGATCAAGGGTGACAATTTATTCGGATCATGCTGCACTTCGATATCTCATGGCCAAGAAAGAAACCAAGGCTAGACTCATGCGTTGGCTTTTGCTTTTTCAAGAGTTCGACTTGGAAATCAAAGACAAGAAAGGAGCCGAGAATGTAGTGGCTGATCATCTAAGCAGAATTGAAGGTAAGGAGGAAGACATTGTACTCAATGAAGCACTACCTTATGAGCAATTATTTGCTGTTTCCCACATACCTTGGTATGCCAACATTGCAAATTTTTTGGTGACAAGAAAGCTACCCTCAGATGCAAGTAGAGGAGTTAAAGCCAAGATCGTGAATGATGCTAAATACTATTTTTGGGATGATCCACATCTATGGAGATATGGGTCTGATCAATTGATAAGGCGTTGCATCCCTGATGAAGAAATTCAATCAGTCTTGAAATACTGCCATACTTATGCATGTGGAGGTCATTTTGGACATAAGAAGACCGCAAGGAAGATTTTGGATAGTGGATTCTACTGGCCAACAATTTTTCGAGATTCTTATGAGTTTTGCAAGACATGCCCAGAATGCCAAAAGATGGGGAACATTTCCAAGAGACATCAAATGATTCAAAATCCCATCTTCGTGGTGGAGATATTTGATGTTTGGGGAATTGACTTCATGGGACCATTCCCTTCCTCTGGTAAGAAAGTGTACATCTTGTTAGCTGTGGATTATGTCTCCAAGTGGGTTGAAGCCATTGCAACAGAAAAGGACGATGCAAAGACTGTGGTTAAATTCTTGAAAAGCAACATCCTCCACCGATTTGGAATTCCAAGAGCCCTCATTAGTGATAAAGGTACTCACTTTTGCAATAAACTTGTGCAATCATTAGTAGAGAAGTATGGAGTGACACACAAGATATCCACTTCATATCATCCTCAAACTAGTGGTCAAGCTGAAGTATCTAATCGTCAAGTGAAACAAATTCTCGAGAAGACTGTGAACGTGAATAGAAAGGATTGGAGCTTGAGATTAGATGATGCTTTACGGGCTTATAGGACTGCTTTCAAAACACCAATTGGTATGTCACCATATAGAATTGTGTTTGGAAAGGCATGTCACTTACCTGTGGAATTAACACACAAGTCATGGTGGCCAATCAAGCAATGTAACCTGAATTTTGATCAAGCTGGTTTACAAAGGAAACTTCAATTGCAAGAGCTAGAGGAGATTAGGAATGATGCATATGAGAGCGCAAGGATCTATAAGGAAAAGACCAAAGCAATTCATGATCAAGGAATTCTACACAAGAGTTTTCATGAAGGGCAAAAGGTTCTTTTATACTATAGAAAGTTGAAGTTATTCCCTGGTAAGCTATAATCAAGATGGTGTGGACCTTATGAAGTTGTCAAAGTCTATCCAAGTGGAGTCGTCGACATACGCAAAATTGTTGATTCTGAGATCTACAAAGTTAATGGACAACGCCTCAAACCATTTTTGGAGCGAGAGCGAACATGTTGGATCGAGAAAACAAGCTTGGAGGATCCAATTTACCTTCATTATGAAGAATAACATTGGGAAAGTCAAGCTAAAGACTTTAAACAAGCGCTTGTTGGGAGACAACCCAATTTAATTTAACTAACCTTTAATTTTCATGTTCTTGTTCTTTATGTTTTTCGTTTTTGTAGGGTTCTAAAGACCTAAGCTCACCGAGGAAGCAAGGGAAGTATATTCAATTTTAATTATGTTTATAATTTTAATTGAATTTACATTTATGGATTAAGTAAAAATAGGTATTGAAGATGTGTGATTACATGGGGACCCATATAGAATAACTAAGGACCCATGTCAATGCACTGAAGACCCATGTTGACAAGACCGCAGCACCAGGCGAGCTAGGGCTCGACTGCCGCTGGGCGCCCAAGCGGATTGCCCAAGCGCCCAGGCGACAGCGCGCCAGGCCCCAACAGGCCTAGAGCCCGATTGCCGCTGGGCGCCCAGGCCGTGAGCCTCAGCGCCCATGCCGCAACACACAGCCCCCAGCCCGCATCCTGGTGGTTTGTCAGCACAAGTCCAATTCCAAATTGGACTAGGATTTTGATGCTAAACCACCTTAATCCTAATTTTCTCCTTCCCAAATCAGGTTTGGACTATTTTTAGATGTTTCCTAGGTAATTTCCTTTACCTATTCTCCAAGTTTAGGTTAAATTCTTCTAGAACTAGGATTAACTCACTATATAAAGGGAGTTTCACCCCTTTATTTTCTTCACATCACTACCGCCGGCCTTAGAGGTAAACTCTCTTCTTTTCTTTTTCAATTTAATTGTCCAGATTTATTCTTTCAATATTAAGCTTTCAATTTGCATAGTTATTTTAAATTTGGAAGAATTGAGTTGAGAAAACTAACATAGTGCCGTTTGGAGTTGTGTAGATCTATTGAATTTTTCTTTAGCTCACTTGTTTTTGTCGACACACACATAGCAACATGGCTGACTTTGAAGCGCAATTTGAAGCTTTGAGAGCACAATTCAAGGACTATGGGAGCTTGTATGATGAGAATTTCGAAGGCCGATCCACAAGAGAGGGTTGTCGCGAAATCCTTGCTATGGTGGATAACCTTCCCGCCGAAGATGTAGCTTCCAAGCCCGGTTTCAAAGCTCGAATGATCTCTCAAGCCAAGTGGAGGAAGGTCAAGGCCGCATACAAGGAGCAAGTGAAGAGAGAGAATGCCGAAATTGATGCTGATGGCATGACAAACGCTAAGTTTTTCTTTCGAGAAAGACCTCGCTTTGGACAATCTCGCTACTCAAGAGGACCTTCAAGGAGATCCAAGCCATGGATGGGAGCAAGGCCTGCACCATGGAGTAATATGCCGCGCATTGATTGCTATGGAAGGAAACCCTGTCGACCTCCATACCGCCCTCCACCCATGCCAAGCCGTTACGCTCCATACAACACCATTCATGCCGCCTCTTCCTCTCACTACAATCATGTTCGACCACCAATTATCGTTGCTTCTATGAGTAGGGTTGAAAGAGGAGTTCCACCACCTATGCCCTTGATGACCAACCTACCCAAGGTTGAAGACGTAAAAGAAAAGTCTTTTGTTTCAATTTCTTCTGAATCTGACCCAAGTTTAGACCTAAATTGTAAGTCAAAAGATGATGAAGAGGAAGTTGAGCAAGAGGAGGAACGCAAAGAGTCCACAACTCATCCTGTTTTCATCAAGATCAAGAGCATCCATGATCGTGTGTTGCAAATTCAAGAGGAACTCAATGGCATTATCCACAGCTTGGAGGAATTTGTTGAGCTTATGGAGAAGGCTATCGATGAGCCTATCTAAAACTAGACCTTAGAAACCCTAATTTTATTTTTATGCACTTAGGTAGTAGTTATTTATTTTCCGCATGTTTTTATTTTTCTATCAATAAGACAATTAAGTTTTTTTTTCCTTTTTCCCTTTTCCCTTTTAATTTCATTATTGTTTTTAAGTATAATTTGCAACTTCATCAACCATACAAGGTATGCCGCTCAACCCTAACTCCTTAATTTTCGCAAGCAACCTTTATTTGTTTGATTTGTTGTTTACTTTCACATTGAGGACAATGTTGAATTTAAGTGTGGGGGAGGAGATAGGTGAATGCTTAATATATTAGTCATCTTAGTTTACTTAGTTATAATAAATAAAATGTTTGTGGGTATCGCTCTAGTTAAGTAAACCCTCAGGTGACATAACACCTCCTAAGTACCCCTTCAGTCTTAGGTTGAAATGGCTTGCGTCACGAGCTAAGTGCCGCCGTACACCTACGAAAATGAAATAATTTTTGCATGTTTTGATTAGTATTAACTTTAGGTTTAGTTTTTAGGAATTGGTTAGGTAGTTCCTTACCCCTTGAATTTTGGATAATTCAATTTTAATTGTTATATACATGTTAAGTGATTGGTTTAATTATGAAAGATTGATGCTTAAAATGTTAAGAATGCTTTAATTTTTTATTAAGTTTTATCATACATTTGATTTCTTAGAATTAAGTATAATTCGAGATTGTGATATAAGCTTATTTATCCAATGCTTTCATGACTTATTACTTCTAGAACTTGTTTTGATTCTTGATTACAAATATGAATGTATGTCATGGATATGTCAAGACATAAGTGTGGGGGTAGTAAGGGTAACTACATCTTTGGGAAAGAAGTGTTTTCATGAAGGGAGGAGAAGAGATATTTTTGCTTTAAAAAAAAAATTCCATTGTTGTCACTCTTTTCTTTAACAAAAGGAGTTAGTAACCCTTGGAAAGAGGATAAGAGGCATGGAATTGCGGAAATATTGTCCCTCTTATAAAAATGAGTGTTAATAACCTCAAAAATAAAGGGAGCTAGTAGCCCCAAACCATGGACACTTCTAAGGTTAGTAACCTTGATTCTTTAAAGTAAGTCGCCTTTTCTAAACCCATGCTAATCTTTGATTAATATCCATGATAGTATTTTTCTTTGGAAATAGATATATACATAAGCTTATAGTTAGTGATGGTCATGTGAAGAAGAGGGTGGTAAGTGAATTGAACTTCTCTTATTATGTTTACTTAAGGATGATGATGCTTGTTATTGCTTGATTTTGAGATTAAGTATTCTCATTATTCTTTGCTCTCTTGACTTTATGGTTAGATTAATTCTTGATATGTATGTGCAATTGAAATTGTTTACCCTTTCTTTTGAGAAAAGTGCACTAGTTTGCTAGGGACTAGCAAACCTTAAGTGTGGGGGAAATATGATCAGACCAAAATTATGCATCTTTTTATGGTCATTTTCCTATGCTTTTTGGGTATTTTATGCTTTATTACGCTTTGTATTTGGTATATTTGTGTTTATAGGTGTTAAAGGGAAGAAAAATGCAAAATCAACAATTTTATGCCTTTTTGGAGCCTTTTTGGATGATTATTCACACAAATATTTTCCAAGGACAACTTGGAGGAAGAATGGAGCCAATATGATCATGATTGAAGAGCTTAAAGAGTCAATTTTATCATCATAAGATTGATTTTCAAGAGTTTGAAGCAAAGGAGCAAAGTTGAATTTCAAGGCAAGGAGATATGTCAAGAAGTGTCATAGCACTGGAGTACATGGGTCGCGAGGCTAACCACATGGGCGCCAAGCACAGCACATGGGCACCCAGCGCTAGTCGAGACATGCCACCAGCAAACACATGGGCGCTGGCGACATGGGGGCTGAGGCTAACGCCCTGGGCGCACAAGCCATCTACATTGACGCCCAGGGGGAGTGGGGATGCAGCCATGCGTGCGCCAAGCATGCCACCATGCGTATCTTCACCTTGAAGCTTCTTCACTTGTTTCCATATTTGGCGACCTTTCTGTATTTTGGCCATAACTTTTGATCCAGAGCTCCGTTTGAGGCGTATGAGTAGCTGTTGGAAAGATGACTTCAAAATCTACAACTTTCGTGTTTTGGTCGAAGCCCAGTTTTGTCGTTGTCGTGGACGAAAATGCCCCTGAAGTGTCTGCAGACATGCTGGACCTTGGAAAGCCCAAGAATCAAGCCCAAGATGATTTGATAAACCCTAATTCGGTACTAAGGGATAGCCCAGACATGGAGGACGACTTTAAACCCAATTAAAGGTGGTTTAATGTGCTTAAATTATTATCTTGTCCTAGGTTAAGTTAGCCCTAAGTCTCTAGTATAAATAGCTATCTATTCTCTCTAGAAAAAGGGGTTGGAGTTGGCGATTTTGATTAAAGATTGGAGCAAGGAGCCGCCGGCCATACTTAGGTTTTTCTATTCCTTTTGATGGCTACTCAATTCATGAGTAGCTAATCTTTTATTTCTCCAATGTAGAATCTTATTGATCTCTTGACATTTAATTTATGGGGAGACCTTTTGTTCTTAATAGTTTGATTTCCACTTGAATATGTTTCTTATCTCTATACTTTATTTTATGTATTTATATTTTGATGGATTTGGAGGCCTACTTATCTTGATGATATAAATGCTATAGTTAGATTCAAGTAGCTTGAGTCAAGTTAAAATTGGTCCAAGTAACAATTGTAATTCTAGGAGTCCTAGGTTCAATGGGATATCAAACCTTGTTGAAATCTTTAGGCCGAGATGGAAATTGATGTAGGCAAGTTTGGTATTGATTTATCATGCATGTGGATTAATAAAACCTAATGCTTTTTATATGAAGGGCTGAAACCATAGATTATAACATTAGAGGTTAATTGTCAGCGAGATGCGGGTTAATCTTATTAGCATGTTGGAATTAGCATTACGTCTGTTCCTATACCAATTATTCAAGCGGAGTTGTTTAAGATGTTAGGAGGATTATTTTGTTCTAAGGAAAGTTGAAGCCTACGTCTTAGGATATATACTACTTTGGAATAATTTATGATGCTTGATTGATTAACAATTTATATCAAATTCATATTTTGTGTCGATGATCCATGTTAATCTTGTCAAGGGTGAAATAGATTCTATATTGGAGGTTTGTTTAACATAGTTGATTACTTAATTTACTTTGTTTTTAATTTAGTTGTTAGTTTTAATTTGAAATTACCAAAACCTCTTCTTCAAATTACTCTTTTTAACATAATTGATTAGTGAAGAAATTATCCTCTCTCCCTGTGGATTCGTCCCCTACTTGCCCTAGCTAGTAGTTTTTGGTTTGTGGGGAATTATCTTGTGATTTGATCAACAATCGATCACCTTTGCACCTAAGACAGAAGGGAAAGTGGATATTAATGAACCAATCCCACTTGGGAATGACGATGACACCACTCAATTACCTCAAAAGGAAGAAATTGTACACTCGGGGGGGAACATTGATGGCACCAAAGCCATAGTGTTCACTAAGCCTGATGAACAAGCCACTTTTCACATTAAACCTTTGTATATCAATGCTCATGTTGATGGCATTCCTATGAATAGAGTGCTAGTTGATAATGGTGCCACAGTTAATCTTTTGCCACATTCCTCATTGAGAAAACTTGGCAAGTGCACCGCTGACTTAATCAAGTCCAATGTCACTGTTAGTGATTTTTCTGGTGCTATAAAAGAAACAATGGGAATTTTACCCACACAACTCACAATTGGTTCAAAGACATCACTCTCCGCATTCTTTGTGGTTGATTCAACTTCAACTTATAATGCTTTGCTTGGAAGAGATTGGATTCATTCCAATTGGTGCGTGCCATCATCTTTGCACCAAATGCTTATGTTTTGGAATGGTGCAGAGGTCAAAGTGGTGCGGGCAGATACCAAACCATTCAAAGTGGAATCTCATGCAGTTGATGTGAGATTTTACGATGGTAGTACCAGACCAATCAGATTCATGGGCCAAGACAAATATGGCCGACCAATACCAATCCTTTCTTCACAAGAGATTGAAAAAGATGCCTTGAAAGAGGCTATGGAAAGTCTTGTGCGGCCAAATGCTATCATTCCTTATAAGCCGTTTCCTTGTTCTCCTATCATTGAGGAGATTCCATGAATCCGCACCAAAAAGAAGTAAAAATGGCCAACGACACTTTGAAGAAGTTGTCGGCCTATTCACTTGAACAAAAACTTCAATGCCTAGAGGACTTAGCCACCCCAGTTGCTAATGCGGCTTATCAAAATCAAAATAAAAATCAAGACGAGATCACCATGGATGAACTTGACCATGCACCCATGAAGCTTGATGATCTCAAAGCCGAAGTGCAAGATCCGTTACTTGAAATTGATCTTGGCGCCGATGGCAAGCATAGGCCAGTGTACATACGTCAACTCTTGGCCGAAGAAGACAAGCCACGATTCATCGCACTCTTGAAGGAGTACAAAGATTGTTTCGCATGGGACTATGATGAAATGCCGAGCTTAAGTCGAGAATTTGTTGAGCACCGACTCCCAATCATAGACGGACACCGCCCTTATCAACAACCTCCTAGAAGGATGGCAAATGAAGTTATTCTTAAAGTTAAAGAGGAAGTTGAGAGGCTTCTTAAAGCTGGTTTTATCCGCACTGCAAGGTATGTACCTGTAGTAAAGAAAAATGGTAAAATTAGGGTGTGTGTTGATTTTCGCAATTTGAACTCAGCCACCCCTAAAGATGAATATCCCATGCCTGTTGCAGATCTCTTAGTAGATGGTGCCGCGCAATGTAGGATGTTATCATTCATGGATGGACATAGTGGCTACAATCAGGTCTATATAGCAGGGGAAGATATTCACAAGACCGCTTTTCGATGTCCTGGTGCGATTGGCACATTTGAGTGGATAGTGATGCCGTTTGGACTAAAAAATGCTGGTGCGACATACCAAAGGGCAATGAATGCCATCTTCCATGACATGATTGGTAAGTTTATGGAAGTTTACATTGACGATGTAGTGGTCAAGTCCCATAATTCTTTAGACCACATCTATCATCTAAGAAGATCATTCGAAAGAATGAGACAACATGGCTTGAAAATGAACCCTTTAAAGTGTGTTTTTGGCGTTGGTGCAGGTAATTTCCTTGGATTTTTTGTTCATTAATGAGGCATCGAGATAGACCAAAACAAGGCAAAAGCTATTATGCAAGCCAAGGCACCATCCACCAAGAAGGAGCTTTAGTGATTCCTTAGACACATCAACTTTTTACGAAGATTCATCTCCAATACTACTGGTAAAACCAAAGTGTTCTCACCACTGTTGAGATTGAGGAACAATGAAGAGTTCCAATGGAATGATGAGCATCAAGAAGCATTTGAGGCGATCAAAAATAACTTAGCATCGCCACTTGTCTTAGTTCCTCCTAGGAAAGACAAACCTTTGTACTTGTATATTTCGGCCACAATATCATCTATTCGATGTTTGTTGGCCCAAGAAATAGAAAAAGGAAAGGAACAAGCAGTGTATTATCTAAGTCGGACTCTCACTGATGTTGAGAATAGATATAGTCCGATTGAAAAACTTTGTCTATCACTTTATTTTGCAGCAATAAAATTACGCCATTACGTGCTCTATTTTAATGTGTGTATTATTGCCAAAACTGATGTAGTGAAGTACATGCTAATTCGGCCCATGCTTAAAGGCCGACTCGGAAAATGGTGCTTGGCACTTTCTGAGTTTAGTTTCAAATACATCCCGCAAAAGGCCGTTAAAGGCCAAGCTATTGCAGATTTCTTGGCTGACCATCCTTGCATTGATCTTGGTGAGGAATTTGAAGATGCAGCCGAAGTCATGGAGATAGCATTGGCGCCTTGGATACTTGAATTTGATGGTTCCAGCACCACGGATTCAGCAGGTGCGGTTATTATCATTTCATCACCTCACGATGCATGCACCATGATGGCTTTTGACTTAGATTTTGATTGCACCAACAATCAAGCGGAATATGAAGCACTCATCATCGGATAGGAGATGCTTAGGGAAATGAAAGCCTCATTCATACACATAAAAGGTGATTCATTATTGGTTATCAACCAACTCACCAGAGAATACTAATGTACAAGTCCATCTTTGTTGCCATATTATGCCATGGCTATTCAATTGGTGGATGAATTTGACAATTTGAGCATCGAACATGTTCCTCGACACCAAAATGAAGGAGCAAATGTTGCAGCACAATTGGCATCCGGTATCACCTTCCAAGATGATATATGGAAGAAAGTGGTGCATGTCGAAAGGAGAAGCATGCCATCCGCACTCATTAGAGAAAATGTGTTCGAAGTTTGCAACATAGATCATCACCACACCGATTGACGAGAACCATTCATTCGGTACCTCAACAATGCATTAATAAAGGTTGATCGAAGAATAAGGACTTTGGTCGTGCACTACACTTTGTTGGCCGACGAATTATATCGAAGAGGTGAAGATGGTGTTTATCTAAGATGTTTAGATAAAGAAGAAGCCAGAAAGGTGGTGAAAGATGTACATCAAGGCTTGTGTGGAGCGCACCAAGCCGGAAGAAAAATGAGATGGCTTATACGCCGTCATGGCTTTTATTGGCCGTCGGTGTTGAAAGATTGCATCGAATTTGCTAAAGGATGTGAAGAATTCCAAACATATGGACCTATTTTTAGGCTTCCATCCGAAGAATTACACTCAATTATAAAACCATAGCCATTTAGAGGTTGGGCAATTGATCTAATTGGAAAGATTTTCCCACCGGCCAGGGGAGGAGTGTGCTTCATCATTGTTGCCACGGACTATTTCACCAAATGGGTGGAAGCTAAGGCAATGAATAATACCACCCATGTGGAAGTTAAGAAATTCATAGTGGAGAATATCTGATCGTGTCGTCTATGACCATAAAAATAATCCCCACAATAAACTAACTAGAATAGTTAGGGCAAGTAGGGGTCGAATCCCACATAGAAGGTTTATGTGATGAACAATAAAAAGATAGAAAGATCTATTCCAAAAATCAAACAGAAAACAGGGGATTGAATAAATTAATTATAGAGAAAACAATTAAACTAAAAATCAAAACAAAGCAAATTAACTCTAAATCTAAATCTAAATCTAAAGCAAAATAGAACGCACACAGTAATTATAAAGCATACTTCTTCACCAGTGGTGTCATTCAATCAAATTAACTATGGATCCTTGATTTAAAAGGTGAATTTCGCATCTTATTCTTGACTGACAACTGATATAGGTTTCCCAACATGTATTTTAGATAAGAGGCCGATTAGAGCTGCAGTTATCCCTATTATTCCTTCAGTGATCGATTACTTTCTTAGGGCTTAAAGATCACTTGAGAACAAAGCATTAAGAACAGTTAATTTACACACATGCCTACAAAGTAGAACCATACGAAGAGAAATTTCTCGCACTCCGGTAGACAAATACCCATTAAGCAGCGATTAAACAAACCTAATTTGCTACATACAATCAAACTTGAGTGATTAATTCTAAGCCTGATCTAGCCATAGATCTTCCTCTTACATCGTTAGTGGCCACATAACTCAAATAAGATTCAGAATCATAAAATTATTCTAGGGTTTTGACTACTATCATCAAGAACTTAACACAAAATTATAAGTATAGAAATCTCACCATAATCAATTGATTGAATTCACCAAAGGATCAGAAGTATTAAGGATTTAGCTACTCATGGATTTAGGAAAATCCATGAGAGGCATAAGAATACTTACAGGACTAGGGAGGAACAATTCTCCCCCTTTGAAACCCTAGGAACGTCGCAGCCCTCTATGGCTAGAGAGGGTGTCGAC
>AWWV01010813.1:0-24177 GCA_001974805.1 Corchorus capsularis
GTGAATTTCGCATCTTATTCTTGACTGACAACTGATATAGGTTTCCCAACATGTATTTTAGATAAGAGGCCGATTAGAGCTGCAGTTATCCCTATTATTCCTTCAGTGATCGATTACTTTCTTAGGGCTTAAAGATCACTTGAGAACAAAGCATTAAGAACAGTTAATTTACACACATGCCTACAAAGTAGAACCATACGAAGAGAAATTTCTCGCACTCCGGTAGACAAATACCCATTAAGCAGCGATTAAACAAACCTAATTTGCTACATACAATCAAACTTGAGTGATTAATTCTAAGCCTGATCTAGCCATAGATCTTCCTCTTACATCGTTAGTGGCCACATAACTCAAATAAGATTCAGAATCATAAAATTATTCTAGGGTTTTGACTACTATCATCAAGAACTTAACACAAAATTATAAGTATAGAAATCTCACCATAATCAATTGATTGAATTCATCAAAGGATCAGAAGTATTAAGGATTTAGCTACTCATGGATTTAGGAAAATCCATGAGAGGCATAAGAATACTTACAGGACTAGGGAGGAACAATTCTCCCCCTTTGAAACCCTAGGAACGTCGCAGCCCTCTATGGCTAGAGAGGGTGTCGACTTCTCCCTCTTCTAAAACTAGAGAAAAACCTAAAAACTAAAGAAAGGTAGAAAGAAGAATAAAACTATATGAGAGATTAATTGTGTTGTGTGATTTGTGATACAAGAGGCGGCTATTTATAGTGGAGGAATAGGGTAGGATGGTTTAGCCTTTTCTTGGTCTCCAAGTAGGATTAGGTGTCATCCTAGAGTAGATTCCAAGTTAGATGAGGACTCTAGAATTTTCTGGAATTTTCTGGAATTTGGCAGCAACTTTGACGTCGATTTCGGGCTTGAAGATGGCACATCTGGGCTTTGCACTTCAAAACAAAGTTGTAGAGCTCGGAGTTAGCTTTCCAACGGCTACTGATGGGCTTAAAACGGACATCTGAGCAGAGAATTATAGCCTTTATACGGAGACTGCATTGAAACCGGGCTTATATCGCAAATCTGCGGGATTATTGCGGGATTTGGATATTCTTTTGGATATTAGGCCTATTAATTGAGATTTTAACTCCAATTATAGGTTTATATGGGCTGAGTATATTCCCATATAAATAATCCAAAAATCCTCAACTTCAGGGCTTCTTCTGCACTTGGCTTCAATCCTTTGTAATAAAGCTCCAAATCTTCAATTTTGCTTCTTGAATTAATTCTTCAAATCTTCAAAATATCTTCAATCACGAACTTCGCATCTTCAAATCTTCATTCCAAATGGCTAAATCCATAGTTGAGTGAAAAGTCTCCAAAATAGCTCCAAAAAGAGTGAAAAACAATAAGTTTTCACTTCTCTTGTCTTCAAGACCTAAAAACATAAATACTAGCAAAATAGGGTAAAAACACATAAAAATAGCAAAAAGTATATAAAAATAGCTATAAAAACATGCATAATTTGAGCTCGATCAATATCATTCACCGCTTTGGAATTCCAGAAACACTTACAACGGATCAAGGCAACAACTTTGATGGCAAGATAGGTGCAGAGTTGGAAAAAAAGTATGGCCTTAAATTTACAAGGTCTACACCATATTATGCACAAGCAAATGGTCAAGCCGAGGCCTCCAACAAAGTAATCATGTCTATCATTGAGAAAATGATCAAGAACGCACCAGGCAAATGGGATGAGCATTTACCTAAAGCATTATGGGCATACCGTATGTCTCAGCGTTCCAGCACCGGTGTAAGTCCTTATAGTCTCACGTATGGCCATGATGCCATAGTGCCAGTAGAAATTTTGGCCAAGTCGGCCAGGATAGCATTCCAAAATAATCTCACTTGGGAAGAATATAATGAATCCATGATGATTGATCTTGAAGATGCGGAGTCAGAAAGATTATCGGCACTAGATCATTTGCAAGCTCAAAAGAGAAAAGCCGAAAGAAGCTACAACAAGAAAGTGCGCCGCAAGACTTTAATCGAAGGAGAGTTGGTGTGGAAAGCTACTTTGCCTATTGGTAAAAGAGATACAGTTATGGGGAAATGGACACCTAAATGGGAAGGTCCATTTCTTATAAGGAAAGTGCTAAAAAATGGTGCTTATTGGCTTGAAACTCAAGATAGGAAATATCACCCGAAATTCATTAATGGTAGATACTTAAAAAGGTATTATCCAAGTGCGTGGGAAGCCAATTCTATGCCGGAACCAGAGTTTGAGCCAATTCTTGAAGAAGATGATGTGGAAATTATGGTGGTGCAGCAATGTACGGCCATT
This sequence comes from Corchorus capsularis, assembly GCA_001974805.1. Lineage (NCBI taxonomy): Eukaryota > Viridiplantae > Streptophyta > Magnoliopsida > Malvales > Malvaceae > Corchorus > Corchorus capsularis. The sequence goes on from AWWV01010813.1 coordinate 2,307, forward strand.
TTATTCACCAGCGTGTAGTTGAAATACTTAAAGCACTAAGTGGACATAGCCGCCCCAAGTGCATACTTGCGGCTTTTAAATAAAACAAAAATATTTTTTCCTTTGATTTTCAATAGAAGATATTATTTTTGTTGTTGAAAATCTTTTTGGTGATCAATTATAAATGAAGTATGGCTTAAAGCCATCTTTAGTGACAAAAATTACTTTTTGTGCCATCACCAAAGAATAAAAGCTTGAATTTTAAAGCTTTGATTTTTGGCCAAAATTGAAGTGCAAGGCCGAAATTTTTAAGGTTTTATGGCTTTGCACCACTTGCAAGTAAGCCCATTACCTAAATTCATCAATTATTGATTAATTGGTGTAGTCAAATTTATACCACAATCAAACATGAGCAAGATCTTTATGGCTAAAATAAGTTATAAGCCATAAGGTTAGAAATATTTTGGAAATTAAATTTCTAGTCGGCTATATAAACTTAGCCACTTATGCAAAAATCCATAGTTTGGCAAAAACATGTGCCACCATTTCAAATTGCAATTGTTCAAATGAAAGTGCATAAACCAAAATTTAAATTATCCATAAGCACCACAAAAACACAAAGAGGTGCAATAACCATATTTTCTATCCTATTTCTTGTTCCTACCCAGGGATTTAGGAAGGAACTTCCTCCAAGAGTAGAACTCATCTTCATATGAAGTAAGAAGACTCTTGCTCATAGTCGGCTATAGACTTGGAAAGATCCTCAGCTTCCTTCATGATGTGATCACAATCTAGCAGAGTCGATTTCTCCCTCTCAGCAGACAACTCAGCAAGCCTGTTCTTAATGGCACCAGCCCTAGCCATGATGGTGTCAAGCTCATCTTGAAGTAATGCCTCCTCATTGCTTAAAGTAACCTGGTTACAAGCTTTGGAGACATCAGAATCAAGTTTGGCTTGCCGACCCTCATATTGCTCTTGTTTGGTGCGATATTCATTAAACTTAGCAAGTGCGGGATGCCATTTAGAAAGGAAAGACTCAAAATGCCTGCGGAAGTTGCGCCAAAATTAAGATTCTCTCGACTCAAGCTCAGGTGCAGCGGCCAAAGTAAGGGCATAGTCATAAAAAGCATCTAAAGATTCAGCATTGACAGCACTGTTGATGTTGGTAAGAAGTTCCCTAAGGCCTTGTAAAGCCTCCAACAACTCGGATTCTGAAGGTGTGTGAGGACGTGAAGCTGCTAAAATCCCAAAAGTTTCCGGCAAGACCTTTGAGATGAATATTTTCAAAGAATCACACTTCTTAGGCAGCGCAGCAGGGTCCTCAAAGAAACCACCAAGTAAGTATTTTTACTTGTAATTATGAAATATTCATAAAATGCATAAGTTGGTTTCTTACCGAAGAGAGAGAAGCATTTGAGGTTGGTACCACCAAAGTTTCATCATCAGAGGAGTTTGAATTAACATGCTGAGTTGATGGCGCCACATTTAGATCAACCTGAAATAAAATTTGGTGAATAATATATGTTTGCCGAATTTAAGAAGCAAAAGAAGTAAGGTGCGAAACCTACTTGAGCTTGTGCAGAAGATTTGTTGCTCGAAGCTTTTGGAGCAAGTGCAGGTGCAGCATTTTTCTTCCGAATTCCAACATTGGAACATGGTGCAGCACTAATGGCAGCCAAATAAGGAATTGGATCCTTTGCCATCTGCGCCAAGGAATCAAACACTCAGAAGGTAAAATTATGGAACATGATGATATATGAGTAAATCGAAAAAGCGGAAGAAAAGTTTACCTCATCCAAATGGTCCATAACGTTATCTTCATCTTGAGAATCAGGGTCCATGTTTGTCAAAATTTTAGCCAACTCCTCATCAGCAGGTTGCACTTTGGCTAAATCATCCTCCGTGTCACCAAGTGAGGTACCGCCCAAGTGAGTGTCCGCACCATCTTGCGTTAATTTCTTGATCAAATTGATCTCATTTTGATCATCTTCCGAGACCATGGGACTTGGAGAAAGTAGAGGAGGAGAATAAGTTGGTGAATCATTTCCAACTTGTTCACATGGAGAAGGACTTCTTGCCACCTTGACAAAGTAAAATTTAAAGCAAAAATTAGAAGAAAATGCATAAAGATTAAGTTACAAAGTGTACTTTCGATACATACCTGAAGTGGAGTTACTACCAAAGGAGGAGAATTGGTAGCATTTTTGCCGTCCATGTCAGCCTCAATGGGAGTTGATTTGCTCTTTTTTGGCTTCTTGGATGGTTTCTCTCCATTCCTTTCATTGGTTGGTGCAGCTCGTTTTGGTGTGGATGGAACCTTTGTCTCTTTTCTTGTTGCAGGGAATGAATTAGCTGCGAAAACAAGAATTAAGAAACAAGTGATGGCAAGAATGATTAAAGCAAACATGAGAAGGAAATACCTGAAGGAAAGTTGAGCCTAGCAAGTACGGCTTCAACACCTTCATTGCTCACTTTGCTCCAAATATCGAACCACCAGTTAATAAACTCAGGTGCAGCTTGAGGCAAAAGGGAAGTGATGTTAAACCTCTCAGTTTTTCGCTTCCCTTCCATCAATTTGTGGGCGTCATCATAAAATTGTTTATCAGTAAATCCATCCCTGAGATGACAGCACCGATTGCTAGAGAAGGTGGGAGGTGCAGGAATTTTTTGAGTATAACCAAATTGTCTGCTGAATAATGGAGGAAAATACATCTCAAAGCTTGGCTTGAACTTTCCACCAATTTCAAGGCCAAATGGAAGATCCAGGCTAATGAGATAATTAACCCAAACCTTCTTTACCACCTAAGAATTGTTGAGTGTTGGACATAATTTAATCCAAGAAGGACCCACGGGACGGTGCTGAAATATGAAGAATTCATGCTCTTTTAAATCCCAGAAGTACCGAAAAATGTAAGCAAGTTCATCATACTTTGGCGCCATTCCTTGATACAAAGTGCCATAGCAACGTGCGGAAGCATTGAAGGGAGATCTTGTTGGTGCCAAGCTAGGGAAGTACATCCAAGCCCATAGATGCTGATGCGCCCAAGGCTTATCATGGAAGGAATTATGCGCCAAGGACTTATTATAGACTTGAAGACAAGCATGGAGAGCATGGGAAGGATGATCAAGGGCTGCAAGGAAGCGTGGACAAACTTAAAAGGAGAGGATGGAATCGTAATTCACCAAGAAGATGCCATTAAGATGCCATTTGATCCTTTGAAGATGCCATTAGGTCCGATGACAAGAGCAAGAGCTAAGAGATTCAAGGATGCACTCATGGGCCTTGTTCGAACTCATCTTGAAGACTTGATGACCATTGAAGTTCAATTGAAGAGCTTTGGTGATGATTTGGGCAATAAATTACAAATCAATAACAAGTTCATCACTTTGCTTGCTATTGATTCTAAATGGCCGGATTGATATCATGGCATGAGCCCATTATCATTAGTTATCTTTGTTTGGGCTTAATTCTATCTTAGATTAGCTTATTTTTAAGTTTGGACCTTATTTAGATTGGGCCTTGGTTGACTAAGTCCAATCCTTGTTTAATTATGTCTTTATTTCCTTTTCCTAGTTGGGTTTGGACTAGTTTTTCCCTAGCCCTTATATTTGGACGAAAATTAGGATTAATTTTAGGATTTTGGTTGACCCTATCACTATATAAGGCCACCAATATCTCTTGTAAAAGTTGAAGCTAAGTTAATCAATAAAGTTGAGAGGTTTATACCCACATCGATTTCTTTGGCTTCGTTGTTCTAGTTTGAGCAAACTTAGGGTTCTTCAATCTTGTAGAGTCCTAGCAAACAATTAGGTTGTGATTGCTTAATTGTTTGTGAATCTTGTGATCTTAAGTGTTCAATTGCAGGTCTAATTGAGGGCTTAAGGCCGACGAAAGAAGAAGAAGACTAGGTTAGGTTTATCGATCCTACAAGTCTAGGAGTTGAAGAAGTTCAAGTCGACTTTGGTGGATATTCAAAGGTTGGATTTGAATCTAATACAACTAGATTCGTATCAATTGGTATCAGAGCATAGGTTGTCATCTTCAATCGGTAAATCTATCCTTCTATACATCAATCATCACGTTTTCATCCATCACAACACACCCAAACACTCATCGCACCACCTTCTTGAAAAAATTCAAAAATTCAGAAACTTCAAAAATTCATAGCCGATTCATCTTGTAGAGTCCTAACAAGCAATTAGGTTGAGATAAATTGGTTGTTTGTGAATCTTGTGATCTTGAGAATTCAATTGCAGGTCTAATTAAGTGCTTAAGGCCGACGAAAGAGGAGGGATAGCTTTGTGAAGATCATCGACATACAAGTCTAGGAGTTGAAGAAGTTCAAGTCGACTTTGGTGGATATTCAAAGGGGATTTTGAATCTAATACAACTAGATTCGTATCAGCTGCACCACCCATAGAGGACCACTCGGTGAGAGAATTTTCTTTTCAAAGAGATTGAATAAACCCATGTACACCGCACTAAGCAAAAATTGCCCGAAGGCCAAACATCTAACAGAAGCCATGGTCTTGGCCAATTTGAGGTGCTCTCGGTTGCAGCCCTTTGAAGAAGAACACAACATGAAATTGTTGATAAGGCACAACATGAAAGTCGTTAGTTCTTCTATATTAGGAGGGTTATTTCCAGTCTTCGCACATGCACCAATAAAAATCCCAAAAGTTGGCTTCGCACCATCAGGCATAGCAATGTCAAAATTATTTTCTTCCTCCGAATGGATAGGCATGGCGCTAGAAATGCCATCTCCATGGCAAGGAAGGCCGGTGATTGCAGCAATGTCCATCAAAGTACTAGACATCGGCCCAGAAGGGAAGAAAAAGGCATTCCAGCACTTGTTCCAATAACAAGAAAGTGCAGCCAGTAAAGTACCGTCATATTGAAATTCATGCTTGGAAAACTGGACGAAAGTCAGCAACCCTTGTTCTTTCAATTGGTCTCTACGGTACTTCACAATCCTATTAACCCATTCAGGCCACCCTTTTGAACTAGTTGGCCAAGATGGAGGTTTGGTAAGCCACATGTTCCAGTTGCGATCACCCAATTGAAAAGGGAGAGGTGCGCTTTGATGTAGCGGAAAATGCTGGATTATCTCTTTCGAAGGCATGTCAATGAAATAATTTGCAATGAAATCACCAAGGTATTCAAACCGATTCCGAGAAATCTTCACTGCATATTCAAGGTTGTCCAAGGTGCTTTCTGAAGCATTTTGTTTGTCTCTGTTTGCTGCACCACCCTTTGTGTTAGTCTCTGCACCAAACATAGAGGGAATTATTGTTAAAATTCTTAACAATTGATAAGCATGGTGCGTGACATGAAATTGCAGCCCTCATGATGAGAAATTGAGGACAATATGCGGCAAAAGAGTTTAGGGTTTTCAAAACCCTAAATCGCATGAAAATAGAAACTATGGCCTAAATCTTCTAATCGGCCAACATGCAAATTTTTTGGAATTAAAAGCAAATTGAAATCTGCCATATTACTGTTGAAACAGGAAGCATATGTGCATGGTAATTTTGCAATAATGGTGCAAGGAATTCAAGTTTTGTGCAATCGCACCATGAAAGAAACAAAACCCTAAGGCTTTAAGCCTTAATCGCATGTAATCAAAAATCAATGGCTTCACTACCCCATTCGGCCATCATGCAATTTTTCAAAGATTTAATCAAAACAAATCTGCCACTTTTACTTTTCTAAAACAATATATACATATTTGTGGCAATTTTATTACAATTGTGCAAAAATTCCAAAATTTGGTACGATTTGCACCATGGAAAAACATCGATTCGGCTAGGGTTTATACCCTAGGCCGATTTATGCAGCAACTTTGGCACCAATTGGATGCCAATTTGTTTAGAAAAATCAACAAATATACACTCACAAGTCAAGTGGTCAATCCAAACCAATGAATTTCGAAAATTGGAGTTATAATTGGATTCAAAACTACCTTGTGTGTTGGATGTTTTCTCTTGTGCCACCATGGATCTTAATTTTGATTGACGTGGAGATGGTGCAGTTGATTGTTTCCTAACAGAGGAACTCGAAGCAGCAGGTTTTCCTTTGGAGGAGGGCTTGGCGGCATCATCATGAGAAGTCTCCCTAGCGAAACTAGGCTTAGTGTTTCGGTCATGGCTAGTATTGCCATCCGATTGCCTATTTTCCTTTGGTTCCATGAGGTTGACGATGAAGCAAAGCTCGATAGCAATTGATGAAGTAGATAAAGGCAGGAGAAGATGTCGAAGTCGATGTGTGCTAAGGAGAAGAGGAAACTTTCGGCTAAAGAAATATGAGGCAAATAAAACTCTAAGTAATCTTTATTCTTAAATAAAGAATAAAGATTAGGGGGGGCATTGTTTATACCACAATTTACAATTAGGGTAAAATTGTAAATGTACATGGTGGTACATAATCAAGGGCTGAGAGTTACTCCCAAAAGTCCTATGGATGGTTGGATTTAGTCCACCATAGGCCAAAGTCAACCAAGAAAAAGATTGACCTTTGACTTTAAATCCTTAATTTCTTTTAATTTAATTAATTAAATTAAAGAATTTAAGTAAATTATGTTGAAAACACATTTGGGCCGCCCCATCTACTGTACAAATTGGGTCTGGATGGCCCAAGCTCCTGAAATTGAAATCAGGCCCTTCCCGGATTAAAACTTTTATAAGTTTGCAATTAAGGACTAAGGGATTAGGGTTTAGAATTCGGAAAGGAAGGTGAAGGAATTTGGGGTAACATCCTTTATTAAAGTTGTTAAAAAATATCATAAAGAACACTCTTTCCAAATTTCAGCTCATTCCGAGCTCGGAGGAAACTTGTATTTTTTGCAATTAAGGACATAATCCAATCTTGGGACCAATTAAGCATGGCGATTTCACCATTAGCTTTGAAACTTACATTACATGAGATATATAAGCTATATGGAAGAATCAAGCCATATTTGCCACTTTTCATAACTTTTACTAAATTTGCGATTAAGGACATTTTGGCTGATTGAGCTTGGTTTAAGCCATTTCCTTAATCCGATATTAATGATACTTAAATGAGAGCTTAGTGGCATCATGTTGAGTATAATTTATTGGTCAAGTAATGAAGAATCGAAGTTCGTGGCGTTTGGAAGTGATCTTTGCACCATACTGCTTCGCTGCACTTGACTTTTCACCCCTTTTTGCTGCACCAAGCTTTGGAACCTTCTAGAATTCGAAATTTAAGTATTTAAATGTGATAATTATCACATTTAAAGGGTCAAAACGTGCTGATTATGTTGTTGATTGAGTTGGTTAGAATTCCCTTGATTTAAGGGATTTGATTCACAATTTGAAATCAGAGGATCAAGATGAATCAAGATGGGATTAATCTCAGCCGTCGGATCCTCCTAACCCTAGCAAGCCGCCCCCCTATATAAGGAGGCAGCCTCCAACGTTTTGAAGGACAGCAACTCTTCAACACAACACTCCTCCAGGGAAAAAACTCAGACTCCAGGTCTAAAACAACTCTCCTCAGAGAAAAATCTTCAACCAAGCTCCGTGCTTTCAATCTTTTCAAGCCTCTGCGCTTTCTAATCATCTTTTTTAATCAAGTTCTCACTTGATAATCTTTTTATTATATTTTTCAACCTTGTTTTTACAAGTTCTCTTCTTGTATTTACATGTTAGTTGCAATCAAATCTCATCTCTTTGTCAATGAAACAAGAAAATAACCTTTTCACAGCATTTCCTTTGTCATCTAAATCTGGAATCAATGATTTAAACACTTATGTGTGACTTTGATCCAGGATTCACAAATCGTTTGGTTTATTTTATGTTGCTGCACTTCAAGCACTCATTTACTTTTCATCGCACTCCGTATTTCATTTTTACAACAAAAATGAACTTTTATTTTTCTTGCTTCCTTTTATCAATTTCCGGTTAAAATTGGTTGGCAAGCTCGGTACCCTTTCACCAAGATCTCCAAAGAGATTTTTTGGCGCGAACAAGTGTAGTTTAGCAGACTACACAAATGGATCCTGAAGGGTGACATGTGTCCTCTAGGAACTAGATTGAAATATTTAAAACTTAGTTAATTCAAAAAATGGAAATGTGTCAACTCCACAACCCGCTTGTGGAATCCAAAATTTACACTGCCGGTGTATCAAATAATTACCCATATTAAGATATCATAATCTCTACGACTCAAAAGTATATGTTTGCTATTGTTAATTTATGGCTTAATGTAAAAAAAAAGGTCCCTGAACTATCTATCAACAGTCAAATAAGCCTATGAACTTTAATTTTGACCAAATAAGTTCCTGAACTATCAATTTTGGCTATATAAGCCCTTCGTCCATGAGAAAAAGTCATGCTAACATGCCACGTGACCTGAAAATACATGTCAATTTAGGATAATTTATAAGGGACATTATTTAAATCTCGTTTTTAGATCAATGGCTTTGTTATTTTTCTGCTGCCTATCTTTGCAATGTTGCTTTTATGTGAAGCACATAGCTTTGTTTCCGTGGAGATGATCAGAGGACCTTAAATGGTTGCTAGTTGAAATAATTTTGCTTAACAGTAACATGTCTCAGTGTTTGTCTAATATTTCACTAGCTACTATTGAAAATCATAGCTTGCTGAGAAAATTTTGTTTTATGTACTTCAAAATAGTTTTAGCAAGTACTTGATGTTGTTGGCTAGGTGTTGTAGGGATGTTGAAAAGCCTGCTTGTTTGATTCTGTTACTACTGTTTGTCTCTTATTTCTATCCTTTTTACTTGATCCTTGAAGATTAAGTAATAATAAGTACTACCTAGCTAGATAGTGTTATTTCTCATGCTTTTAATTTCCTTGTGTTTATGGAGAATTGTTAAGCAAAATTGAAATGCATTAAGTTTCGAAATTGTGATGAATTATGTACAAATTTGAGCATTTGCATTGCTACTGTATTGATTTTGTATTTTTTTTGCTTTTATTTTTGCAAAATGCTGTCTTTATTTTTCTTTTTTTGCGATAGAGTTATAGCTTGTAAATTCTTCTAGGGTTTAAGGTGAATATGGCAAATTTTAAAAGATGGTGGTCAATTGATGAGGAACATGCTTTAATTCCAGTCTTTTATTAAACTTGCTGAACAAGGGAAACCCCAATTTGATAAGCATAGGTTGTAAAGAATGATGGAACAAAAGTTGGGATTTCAGATTTTCCATATTGAAAGTAGAGTAAGGGTTTTTAAGAAGCAATACTATATTGAATATTCCAAGGTTTACATAGTGTTCCCGCCAAAAAATCTCTTTGGAGATCTTGGTGAAAGGGTACCGGGCGTGTCAATCAATTTTGACCGGAAATTGATAAAAGGAAACAAGAAAAAAAAATTCATTTTTGTTGTGAAAACGAATTTAAAAGTGCAGTGAAAATAGAAGGTTTGCTTCAAGTGCAGAAACATAAATATATCAAACGAATTGTAGATTCTGAATCAAAGTCACACAAACGTGTTTAAATCATTCATTCCAGATTCAAATAACAAAGGAAATGCTGTGAAAAAGGTTATTTTCTTGATTCATATGAGAGAGATGACAAAGAGTTGTGATTGATTGCAACAAACATGTAAATACAAGAAGAAAGCTTGTAAAAACAAGGTTGACAAGATTAATAAAATAAAATATCAAGTGAGAACTTGATTCACAAGAGATATTGAAAGCGCAGGGCTTGAAAAAGATTAAAAGCACGGAGCTTGGTTGTTTGTTTTCTCTGAGAAGAGTTGTTTTTGACCTAGAGTCTGAGTTTTTTCCTTGGAGGAGATGAATGGCTGTTGTGTTGAAGTCCAAAATTTCGTTGGAGGCTGCCTCTTTTTATAGGGGACGGTTGGCTAGGGTTAAAATGATCCGACGGTCGAGATTGGTTCCCTCTTGATTCATCCTGATCCTCTGAATTCAAATTCTGATCAAATCCCATAAATCAAGGAAATTACAACCAATTCAGCCAGCCATTATTTTACCATGTTTTTTACCCTAAAAATGTGATAATTATCACATTTAATTGCTGAAATTCGAAATTAGGAAGGTTTCAAAGCTCGGTGCAGCAAAAAGGGGTGAAAAGCCAAGTGCAGCGAAGCAGAATAGTGCAGAAATCGCTTTCGAATGCCACGAACTTTGATTCTTCATCACTTGAACATTAAATTATACTCAACATAATGCCACTAAGCTCATATTTAAGTATCATAAAAATCGAATCAAGGAAATGGCTTAAACCGAGCTTAATCAGCCATAATGTCCTTAATTGAAAACTGAGTAAAAGTTACGAAAAGTGGCAAATATGGCCTGATTCTTCCATATAGCTTATATAACTTACATAATTCAATTTTCAAAGCTAATGGTGAAATCGCCATGCTTAATTGGTCCCGGGATTGGATTCTGTCCTTAATTGCAAAAAATGCAAGTTTTCCTCCGAGCTCGGAATGAGCTGAAATTTGGACAGAGTGTTCTCCATGATATTATAAACAACTTTAATAAAGTATGTTACCCCAAATTCCTTCATCTTCATTCTCGAATTCTAAGCCCTAATCCCTTTGTCCTTAATTGAAAACTTGTGAAAAGTTTATCCCGGGAAGGCTTGAATCCAATTTTAGAGGCATGGGCCGGCCTGACCCATATTGTCCAGTAAATGGGGCGGCCCAAATGTGTTTTCAATATAATTTACTTAATTTCCATAATTTAATTAATTAAATTATGAGAAATTAAGGATTTAAAGTCAAAAGTCAATCCTTTCCCTAGTTGACTTTGGCCTAGGGTGGACTAAATCCGACCATCCATAGGACTTTTGGGAGTAAATCTCAGCTCTTGATCTTGTACCAACATGCACATTTACCATTTTGCCCAAAATGTAAATTATGGTATAAACACATAGGATGAGGAAAATCATAAGCTTGTTTGAGAAACTATTGCCCTTAATGCTTGGGTTGAGGTAATGATTAGTTCTTTTTTACTCCCTCCGTCCCCAATTACATGTCCACCCTTGGTCAACAAAGCTAAATTTTGACCATGCTTTATAAAAAATATATAAAGCAAATTTTTTTTAAAAAAATAACACTTATAAACTTTGAATTACAAACTTTTTAGCACATATTTTTTTAAAATTAAATTTTACATATTTTTTTTATAAACAATGGTCAAAGTTTAGTGTTAGTTGACCAAGAGTGGACATCTAATTAGGGACTAAGGGAGTAGTTGCTGCAATCATCTATACTTCAATAAGCGCAATTTGATGTGAAATAAAATGTCTTTTATTAAGCTAATCAAATGCGATGGAATATTCGAGACAAACATTTCCCTTTCTATAGAGACTTGGAACATGGATTTTCAAAGCTAAGGAAAAATCATGCTTAGGTTGCTATGTCTTTTGGTTCCAAATGGATTCGGATCTTTCATTGTTGTTATGTCTTCCCTTGTAAATTATATACTAGTCTGCATTTCCCTTTGCTTGTAATGAACAAGGTTTATGGTTGTTGAACTTGTTTAACTTTATGATGTTTGAAAACTTATTAATGGTATGGTTGAATTTTTTGTGCATACATTTGTAAATGGCAAGCTTTTGTCTTTATTCTTCTCATGCTTAAACAATTTTTTCAATATAATGCTAGGGATAAGATGGTATTGGGAAATGGGAATGTTAGATTCTCAGTCAACCAAACGTGTTAATCTTACATTTCTATTGACAACAACAATTTTACATTCTAATAAGCTATTGCTGGGAATGGCATTCCCTATGAGAGTCAAAGATCCCTCCAACTAAATACCTCTTTTAGTGATTGTCTTAACAATCCGTGACATCTTTGATTATCATATACTCCTTATGTGATAAATCTTTTTGGTTTTTTAAAAAAAGCCCATCAAATTAATACTAAGTGTGGATGCAAAATCATTGTTTACTTTTCATTATGATTAAGATAATATGGACGACCCTCTTTCTTTTTTTTCCCTTTTCAAGATAATATAGATAAATTTTAAGTCTCTACGACTAGGACTGCACATTTAAACTAGTGCCCAACTATTAGCATAATCATGCATTAGAACCATTCAATTTGAACATCAACTAATCATTACACTTTTGTATATTTTACTCAATAATAATCTTGTCCTTTTGTGACAAATTCTTATATATATATATATATTAATATTATTAATTAACAACAATAGTGAGGAAACATTAAAAAAAACCTAAGTAATGCTCTTATCGCCCAAGCAATGATGAATGTTTCTGACACATCAAGACCAAAGCAACTATCTCAATAATAACTTGTAAGGTCTAAGAAGTTAAGATTTTTAGTGTTGGGAGCTAAAAAAATATTATATTTATATTTATATACTATTTGTCTAATATTTTTGTCTCCTAATATGTGTTCCGCTTAATATACATTAATTCTTTTCGATGATTTATTAAATCTCGTATATATAAAATTATATCTAAAAACTAATTTATAACCCGGTCGTTGTCTAGTGATGAAAAAAAATTAAAAAAATTATAGTTGAGGAATGTTTTACGGTTTTAACTTTGTTCCTTTTTTAAACTTGAAGAGGGTTTAAAATATTGATTGATAATACTAAAATGGTAAAGTATTAAATTAAAACAACATAATATAAACAAATTAGTAAGATAAAAAAGACATAAAAATTATTGAAAGGACGTGTGTCAATATAAAATAAAATGTTTGGATTATCTAATTTCAACTTTGATTACATAATCATCAATTACAACTTTGATTGGCAAAATTAACTAACAACATGTTCAATAATTTATTTTTTTGGTAACATAATTACTAATTGATTTATTTATTTATGGTAATCTTTTTGGTGGCGATTTTATGGTAAAATTATATAATCATCAATCAATTACAGCTTTGATTGACAAAATTAACTAACGACATGTTCAATATTTATTTTTTTGGTAACATAATTACTAATTGATTTATTTATTTATGTTAATTTTTTTGGTAGCGATTTATGATAAAATTAAATAATTATCAATCAATTACAACTTTGATTGGAAAAATTAACTATCGTTCACTAACTTGATTCATTTATTTAATTAGCATGTTCAATAAATTTATTTTTTTCTAATGTAATTACTAAATGATTCATTTATTTATGGCAAAATTATAGGAGTAACTTTGATTGGCAATATTGACTTAGGACTAAGGGTCCGTTTGGCCCAGCTTATTTAACAGCTTATCTACTGAAAAAAGTTTAAACTGGGTCAAACGGAAAATCTAGAAGTGCTTTTCAGAAGTGTTTTTCAGTTGTTTTTGAACTAAAAGTCAAGAGGTCTAAATTGAAACTTTTTACAGAAGCACTTTTTTAGAAGAGATTTAAGTTAGGCCAAATGGGCACTAACTTGGTTCATTTATTTATTTAACATGTTGAATCAATTTATTTTTTGCTAACATAATTACTAATTGATTCATTTATTTATGGAAAAATGTAATAATCACCAATCAGTTATAACTTTGATTGCCAAAGTTAATTAACGACTAATTTTTTTTTGCAATTAATTAACGACTAATTTGATTCACTAATTTATTTAGTATGTTCAATCAATCTATTTTTTTTGTAACATAATTACTAATTGATTCATTTATTTATGGCAATATCAAATAATCATCAATCAATTATAACTTTGATTGACAAAGTTGATTAACGACTAACTTGATTCATTTATTTATTTAGCATGTTCAATCAATTTTTTTTGGTAATATAATTACTAATTGATTTATTTATTTATGGAAAAATTAAATAATCATCCATCAATTATAACTTTGATTAGCAAAGTTAACTAAGGACTAACTTGATTCATTTACTTATTTTGGATGTTCAATCAATTTATTGTTTTGTAACATAAGACTAATTGATTCATTTATTTGTGGTAAAATTAAATAATCATTAGCTTTTGGGGCGGTGTCTTTTGGACTCTAGTTACTAATTGATTCATTGTTTTCCTCAAGTACTTGTAATTTACAATAGTCCATTGAAAAAAAAATTAAGCCACACGAACTCAAAAACATTAAGATAAGACCAAACATTTTAATTGTTCAAATAAGAATACAACTAACCTTACAACTTATTAAAAATCCTTAAGTAAAAACAGAAGATTCATTTTCATTAAAAAAAAAAGAAATTAAGCAACTATTAAAGCAAATAACTAATTATTGACTATGATAATGCTTGAAATTAAATAATTCAATAAGTTAAAATATCAAACGTAATCAATCTATTTGATTAAAAAAATTAGATGATTTGCTTTCCTTAAAGGAAATAAAGTGTAATTAGTTATTTAAAATCTTTAAGTTTAAACAGAAGATTCATTTTCATTAAACAAAAAAGGAAAATTAAGCAACTATTAAAGCAAATCAGTAACTATTGACTATGATCATGCTTGAAATTAAATAATTCAATAAGTAAAAAATATCAAACGTAATCAATCTATTTTATTAAAAAAATAAATGATTTGCTTTGTAATTAAATACTTGCACTTATTTATTGGTGATATAAATATGGTAAATAAGCAACTATTATACAAAATTAGCAATAAATAAATGTTTTTTTAAGAAAATTAAAACTCACAAAGTAAAAAATTCGTTAGTACATAGTTTAAGAACATAAGAGTGAAAAATAAGAATTACACAAAAATCTTTAGAAAAAGAATATGAATATACAACAACTTATTAACTATTCTATTTCTGTAAAAAAAAAAAAATCTATGGCAACAATGTGTTTTGTATATTACTTTTTTTTGGTACAATAAGCATTATAAGTTCTTAAATAAATAAAAATTTTTCTAAAAAACAAAAAATTTGCCATACTAATTCAACCAATATAAAATGTTTGAATAAACTTTTTTAAAACAAAAAATCAAACAAAATAAATTTAGAATAATTAAACAAATTAAAGAAACTCATCTAAAGATTATATTTAAGGATAAACAAAAAAAAAAATTTACCTTCCAACTTAATAAACAAAAGTTGTCTCAAGCAAATATTGAAACTCTCAAAAGGTTTTTCTAGGTAAAAAGACGTCTCAAATGAGATAAACTTACATAAAAGAACAAAGTATTTATAGAGTGATGTATAGGGTTATATTAGTAAATAACAGCTAAATAGCATTAATGTTAATTGATTGTAATTCATCAAAATTTTCATTTAACAATTAATTAAATAGAATTATTACTAATTGATTTTAATTGATCAAATCATTCAAAAATCAACTAATTAATCAATCAAAAGTAATTAATATATTTCTCAATCAATTTAAAGTAATTATTATATTTCCTTTTGTCCAACTTCCTCAGTTTTAATATATATATATATATGATGTCACTACTGGAAAACGCTCATTTAATAGTGTTTATTTAGCGGTGTTCATACCAAACGCCCCTACTATTTTGTGTAAGATTAGGTTCCCCGCATTTTAGCGTGAAAACGCCACTATATAGTGGTGTTTCATTGAAAAACGCCAGTAAATCAGACTAATTGAGCGGGAAATATTTTCCGCGCAAAGTTTTTGGGGGAAAAATGTTTTTCCGTCTTATTTTATATTTTTGAAAAAAAAAACAATACAATTACCACGGCGTTCTGATGGGTGTCGTTTACCACCAAAAATAAATTAACTAAACTATCCTATAGATAGGGCAAGTCTAGGTCTCCTCAGGGAGTTGTTCACTAACTACTTTCTAACAACAAAATAAATCAGGGGGTTTTGGATAATTGAAACTAAACTATAAAATCAAATAAAACTAAGTAAAATAAATTGCAAGTAATTTAAATAAAAGAAAGAGTGATAATGAGAAAACTTCCAATCCCAAGCTTGACTAATTAGGTTGACCTAATCATTGAAACAAAAGAAGTTAAAATATTCATCAAAATAGAAGGCGTAGATTGACAACAAACGCTAATCAATCCCATGAATTCACCACAATACTAATTAAAGCAAACGCTATTAACAATCCTAATTGAGGTCCTAACCCTATGGCAAACGCACAAAGAATTCAAGGTTCAACAGCATTAAGTATAGTGAATTTTAGCCTTCACAAATAACACTCCCCAAACGGGCAATCATTCAATTTGCATCTATAATTCCCTAGTGAGTTCCAGCTATCTTTCGATAAACCCCTACCATTCTCTGGTTACTACCATGTGAAACCTAACCAAACGGTATAAAATTCCAACTAACAATAGATTTATAATTCTAATTAATAAGTTGATCACCCAAATTAACAAGAATTATAAAAGCATAAAAATAAATCAGGAATTATAGAATACTAAGATGAATATTCAATTTAAGAACAATTCTCACAAATCAACCCATTAGTTTAAGAAAGGAATTGGAAACAAGAAAATTAGCTACTCATGTTATTGGGAATAAAAACACAATTATAAATTGAATTAATAAAGCCCAAAGACATAAGAAGAAGAGAAAGAACCAATTTTTATTGAGATATAATCGTTGCCCAAGAAGAAGGAAAATAGCGCCTCCGCAAAGTTGCTGCAGGAAAAGAAAATGGAGAGCTGACGATACTTCCCCCCAATTTTAACTAAAAGTGCCTTTATATAGGGCTACAAATTACTATTCTTACTTAGCTAAGGAAAAGTTAAAGTTTAATAAAATAATCCAATTACTAAAGGGACTAGGAGTCTAGGACTAATTTGGACCCATTAAGCCAAATAATGGTAGGAAATAATCTCAGGAAGAATAAGGAGAAAAGCCCAAAGCAAATAGGATTTTCTGCTGAAATTCGTAATCTGTCAGGAGCCTCCCCGTGTTCGGCAAGGGTACCTCCCCACTCACGGGGAGCATCAGGAACTTCAACTTTTTTTCTTCTTTGTTTGAATTACGATTCCATTGTTGTCCATTCCATAGTCAAGTCCCGAGATCCAAATAACCTCTCCAAATACTTCACGAAATCACCTTGAATTGTCCTATTTCATCATTAGCATCTTCAAAAGTACCTATAAGACAAAAAACAAAACAACTAGCTAGAAATGAAACAAGATAGGCATTAAAAATGTACAAATTAAGCATAGATAATTAAGGTAAATAAGTGCCTATCAAATTCCCCCACACTTAAGCCTTGCTAGTCCCTTAGCAAGCTAACTAAATAAAACACTAAAAACTAAAACTAAAGCAAGTATTGATTCCACTTTCGTAGGTGTACAGCGGCACTTACCACGTGACGCGAGCCTTTAAACCTTAATCGAAGACATTAAAGGAGGAGTTATAGTCTCCTGAGGGTTTACTTAACTAGAACGACACACACAAACATTTAGGATATAGACATTAGAGAGATCTTTCTAGTGTTTTGAAAAAGATTTATACTCACAAAGGTAGCAAAAACAATATGTTCAAAGCCATTCAAGTAAGTCTCAATATCATCCAAACAATTCAAAACAGTTTTCCAATCAATATCTAAGCACTTTCAAATCTCAATCTAGAAATAACAAGTAAATAAGCATCCCATCATTGTAGACCAATGAACATTCAAGTGCATACTCAACCAAAATTTGTATTTCCATCCTATCAATGAGACGAAATAATAACCACCAAAGATTTTAAATAAGCTCATAGGTAAAAACAAGTCTTAAATTTTGGGGCTACTAGCCCATCATTTCATTTTTTTTTTAATTTTTGGGGCTACTAGCCCATCACATCCTCCACTAGTGCCTTTTAATTTTGATTTGCATAATTGCTTGGCACTTTAAACTTGTTTGCACGCTTCTGTTTTTGGTGCTTTTTTTTTAGAGAGACAATACTTCCTCACTTCTATACCATGCCTCTTATCCTCTTTTCCTTCCTTAATACTCCATTTTTCAGAGTGACAACTATGGTAAGATCAGAAGTATCTCTTTTCCTCTATATATCTCAATATACATCCCCCCACACTTAGTCTTGTGGATCACTTTGAACCTCAAAGGGATCTTTGTTTGTTTTCTTTTGACTTAGATAGAATGGGATACAAGTTCAGGGAATAAAATCACTTCAAAATCCATTTTTCATACTAAAAATTACTTATCACTTGCTAAATTTTGAAAGAGAAAAGCCTTTACTTAGAATCTTTTGGAAAAAGTTTCTCATTACTTGTCCATCTCATAAACCAACTCAAAATAACTATTGAATACATTGTAAAAGCTTTTCATTCATGCAAAAACTAATCCAAAATAGTTCGAAAAATACTCTCCATGTCTTGACTCTAGGATCTAAAACTAATAAATTACCCCCCCCCCCCCCAACACTTATATTACACATTGTCCTCAATGTGTGCTTAGAATGAATGCTCAAATCACAACAATGAATGAAAAGCACATATTGAAACAATGCATACATATGGGTGGTTAAACATTCATGCAATTATAGAAACATAATCAAGACATATGCAAAACAAGCATTAAGTATTTTAATAGAAAGTTAGTCGACTAAAACAGCATCCTTAATTAACTAAAGTTCAATTTATTCATTCAAATCATGCTTTGCATCAGAAGATCAAACTTGCACAAAAGAAAGTAATCTCTAGATCCTTTTTCACAACATGATATGCAAAATAAAAGAGAAAATAAAAAACTAAGAAAAATAGAACTATATGCAAGAAAGGAGAAAAGGCAGAAAAAGTAAGAACACTCCCCTGAATATCTCTGTTTACGTCAAGGGGGCCTTGCCGCACGTGTCAAGCCTCAGAGCTGACTTTGACTTCATTGTTCACTTTTTCAACCTGTCCATCCTGAAATAAAATAAAACAAATACAATAAAAAGAAATTAAAAAGTAACTAAAAATTGGGTTGCCTCCCAAAAGCGCTTTTATTTAATGTCGTTAGCTCGACATATCCAAGAGTGATCAAGAAGTTGACGGTGGTGGGTGAGTGGGATCATCGAGTTCTTGGAAGTTCTCGACATAAGCCTTGAGTTCCTCATAAAATGGTTTCAATCGGTGCCTGTTGACTTTGAGAATTTGAGACGACTTTGGATCTCTAATTTCAACCGCTCCATGGGGGTATATTTTCACCACTTCATAAGGTCCATCCCACCGAGATCGGAGTTTACATGGAAAAAAATTTAAGACGTGAGTAGAATAGCAAAACTTTTTGACCTACAAAGAATGACTTCTTATTGATCATGTTGTCATGCCACTTCTTCGTCTTGTCTTTGTAAATGGCTGCATTCTCAAAGGCATCATTCCGAATTTCTTCCAACTCTTGGAGTTGAAGCTTTCGATGCAAACCAGCCTCATCAATGTCCATATTGCACTTCTTATTGGCCCACAAAGCTTTATCCTCCAACTCCACTGGTAAATGGCAAGCCTTACCATTCATCCCACTATGCAAAACAAGTTCTTCCCCAACATCATTATCAAGCAGCAAAGTTTGATCCACTAAAGTATCTACAACATCAATAGAGAAAACAACATGCACATCACTAGGATAACACATAGCTTCAAAGATATCAAACCGGATCACATGGTTGTCAAATTCCATGGTCAAGATTCCCTCATACACATCAATCTTGGTCCTTGTAGTGCGAAGGAATGGTCTCCCTAGAAGCAGAGGAATAGGTCGAAGATCAAGCTCATCCTCCTCCATCTTAAGCACATAGAAATCATCTGGGAAAACAAGCTCATTAACTTGCACAAGTACATTCTCAACAACCCCTTCGGGATAAACGTTAGACCGATCGGCGAGTTGAATAATCACGCCGGTTTCAATCAAAGGACCAATGTTAAGATTAATGTAGATTGAGTAAGGCATAACATTAATTGAAGCACCTAAATCACACAAAGCTTTCTCAAACTTCTTATCTCCTAATGTACAAGGGATGGAAAACGAACCTTTATCCTTGCACTTGACTGGCAATTTTCTTTGAAGGATGGTAGAACAGTTTTCATTTAGGCTCACCCTTTCATTCCCTTTATGCTTCCTCTTGTTGGTGCAAAGATCTTCCAAGAACTTAGCATAGCGAGGAACTTGTTTGATAGCTTCAATGAGAGGGATGTTAACTTGCACCTTCTTAAAAGTCTCCCAAATTTCATTGTCAACATCCTCTTTGGTCTTCTTAGCTAATCTAGATGGGAAAGGAGGAAGGCAAGCATTAGTCTTGACACTGGATTTAGGAGGTTTCGAGTTCACCTGGCCTTTAGAAGCTAAGGAATTATCACTGGAGGATTCTGATGCAGTCCATGATTGGCAAGGGGGTTTGCTGGGTGCGACAAGGTCATTGTCTTCGTCTTCAAAGCTTCTGGGGTTCCCCGCGGGTGGCAAGGTGACCTCCCCACTCACGTCAAGGGGCTCCCCGTTCTTGTCAAGCTAACCTCCCCGCTCGCGGCAGGCATCAGGGGACAAAATCTCCTTGTTTTGCACCAAAGTTTCACACTCCTTCTCCAATTCTCGAAGATCACCAACTTGCTTACCATATTTGTCGAAACGTTCGGGTCCGAGGAACCCTGCCGAAACGACTTTGGAAAAGAGGAGTCGCCACTAATCTTTTTTCTAAGGTGTGATTAGCCACCTAATGACCTCCTAAGCCTAGTTAAATCCAAAGCTCGGCATTGGACCCACTAAACTTAAAGTCCGGTCTTCCAACCTAAATCTAGGTTCGGGAGTCTGTTATATTTGGGGAAGGATCAGCACCCCCAAATGCCCGTCAAATGACGATACCTCTAATCTAAACTAAGATCTAGTGGGTCTAAATAAAAACGGTTGCTTTTATCTTATTTTCGGATGAATGAATGCAAATGATGCATGAATTAGTGAATTTTAGTTTAATCAGTAAACATCAGTGTACTTGAAATTAACCCGAGACCCTTCCCACGCATTATGGGGGTATCCCGGGAATAATTTAATCTTGGAGTGAGGACCAAAAATTTGTACCCGAGTACATTTATTTGGGGCCCACCCGTCATTCTAAAACAACTACTGTTTACTGATTCTTACTTAGCTAATTCTCATGAATGACAATTAAGGAGCATGAAAGATTGATCTTATTTATATGCATTAACACAAGTCTACCCAAAGTCAACTCCATAAACCCTTCCCACGCATTACGGGGGTATTTATGGAATAGACAGGTCTAGAAGGATCTCCCAGAAATTCGTACCCGAGTACATTTATCCAAAAGGTCCTTCATCTCAATAAAAGACGAATGTTAATGCACTTTGAATGTAGCAAGGTGACATATAACATGTACGACATGAATGCATATGATTGAACTAATTTCTAACTCATATTAATTACAAATCCCAAAGGCTTAATTAAGTCGATAACCTAAATATTGAATAACTTAAAAGAAATGAAGCTCAAGGGTCAAATTGGACAGACTGGGGACATTACTGCACATTGAAGAGAACGATTAGTAAAATTCAGGGATCAAATAACATAGACTGCAAACTAATAATATAAATCAAGAATCAAATTGCATTAAAAGGCAAACAAAACCCTAAGTCAGGAATCAAAGCGATCACAGAAATAAACTTGAATCTTTAAAAGAATGGGAACACAAATTAAAGTCCTCATATGAACTGAACCTGACCTTCTAATTAGACCAACCTAAAAAAATCAAATCTTTAACCTAAAGTGTTAATTTTTAAATTAGGATTAATTCAAAAAAGATTCATCAATCCCTTTCCAAGTTGGTTTTAATTTAAAAAATTAAATCTTTAATTCAAAGTTTTGATTTTCAAATTAAAATTAGCTCAAACTGATTTAATACTCAATTTCCAAGCTAACTTTAATTCAAAAATTCAAACTTTAAATTAAAGACTTGATTTTTCTAATTAAAATTAACTTGAAAAGGAAATAAAGATCAATTTCTAAATTAAGTCTAAAAAACCAAGGCTTTGAGTTAAAGATTTAATTTTTAAATACAAATTAACCACAAAAA
>AWWV01010814.1:0-87040 GCA_001974805.1 Corchorus capsularis
TAGAGAGAAGAGAGAGGGATTCCTTGAAGAGTGAGAGTCTAAGAGAGTGATGATGAGAAGCTGTGTTCTTTTCTCCGAGAGCGTGATCCCTGCTCTCCTCGTTTTTCATTCCCCAATCTTTCTGTTGGGGCAGGTAGGGCAAGGGATGAGGATGAAGCTGGCACCTGATGAGTTGGATTGAGGGGTGAGTCATCTAACTGCCTCCTTGGATTCTTTTATTTTCTGTAATTTTCATTCAACATTTTTGAATTGGATATTTGGTGTTTATGACTCGAAATGTTGCCGAAAATCTATTGCACTTATCATTTTTGTCCTATTTCCAGGTTATTAGCCAAGAGATAGGGACTGAGCTGCATCGATGATGAGCTGGCACATGGGAGCTTGTTGATTGAATTTCCCTTCAGGTATCCTCTGTTTCTAGTCTAATCCCCTGGGTTTTATTTCCCTGTGCTGCTGCCTATTTGGTTTCATGATCATTTATCTATATTCAGCCATTTGCTTTTGATATATTTGACCACCTGTGAATTTGCATCCTGTGATTTTCGTTGAATTGGGTTGTTACGATTCTTCACTACACCCACATATACTGTATCGTGGCAACAAATATAGACTTGCTTAGCTGAATACACCCATGTGCTTCATTTCCCCGTCTCCAAGCTTAGACTTAAGTTCTGTGCACCCACCCCCGTACAAATCTGTTCCATTCATCCTAGTCTTGATGGTTTGATCCATTAAACAGAGCAACATCCACGCACACTATATCATAGCCAAGTGATCAGTGTGGTCAATGTGGTTTGTATGAACAGGCCTGCGAGAAATTCTAATTTGACTGCCCTTTACTTATGACTTTCCTTGTCTTAGTGCTTTCCAAATCATCATATACTCGGCTATTTTTTATTGATGGCTAATTACCATTGCTTGCAAAAGTCATTTTGGTTCAAACAACCCTTTTTGTTGATCAGTAAATATGAAGCATTCAACATACATGCCTCACCAACCCCTATTTAGCCGGCATACTTTATTGCTAAGAAAAATGAAATGCTGTCATATGATTTGGATCCCCTGTGAAGTATGACATTATCAGTTTTTTTTGGCAGGTTTGAATAAAGCAAAGAAGGGGAAATGGATTTGGAATAATCTCATTTTGATGCGTCAAGAGACTCATCCCTATTTCTTTTATTTCTTGTTTTTATTCGTTTTTTTTTGGCATTTGTAAATTGGACTTTGAGAGACATGAAGTGGAAACATTCTTGTAAACTATATAACTAAAATCATAGAGCAAATCTTCCCTTTTTAGTGAATGGGCTCAATTGAGGATACCAATGAAAGCTATAGTTCATGAATGACACGTGTGCAACTAAATATCTAAATGAGTATGATCATGCTTAATGCAATGAAAATATAAACATGCTCTAAAATGGACATTAATCAAGAAAATAAATATGAACATGCTTTAAAAATGGACATATAAAATGGACATGAATATGATCAATATGGATGAGTGTGATTAACGTGAATAAAGTAAATTGGATATGCTAAAAAAATGCATATGAGAATGCCAATTAAACTAGACTCATTACTAAAAGGACTTAAGCTATATGATTAAAATGCAACAATTCTAAATTACTAAACATAGCTAAGCCATAAAATATACAAAAATGTCAAAGGTGCACATTAAGATACTTTTGGATTTTTTTTTTCAAATGCAATTCTAGATGACTAAAAATGAATCAGTTAATCTAAATTAAAAGTGGACTCAAAATGACCAAAATGCCTACAAATGCAAGAATGACAAAAATGCCCCTGAATGTAAAAATGACCAAAATGCCCCTGGGTGACCCTAATGCCAAATAAGAAATAAATTGATTTAAATTGAAGGATACGGACAAAAATGGGTGTCTACAATATTTCAAAGTAATCGCCTTAAGATATACTCTTGGGTCAATTGATTGAGATGGAATTTTCCCAGAGAATTGACTTTCTATTCTACTCCCGACATTAGCAACTTGTCCCATTTGATTCTTGATGTTTGTGAGCTCTCCATCGTGTCTCAACAAAGTCTCATTTATTTTCACCTGGCTTTCATTCAATTGTATCTGAGTCTCACTGATCGGTCGTCAGCGACACACAAAATAAATCACCACAAAATGTAACTAGGTAGCTAGGGTAAGCAGGGGTCGAACCCACAGAGAAGGATGAAACGAATATTGAAATCAAAACACTTGGAAACACTTAAGAAAATTGGGGATTAGAAATCACAATTAAAAAGCAATTAAATAAAAGTAAAGGAAAAACTAAATTAAACTAAACTGAAATACTAATTAAGAAAACAATTAACTAAAAAGCATACTTTCTTTCCAATGGTAGAAATTAATCAATAGGAGATATGGATCATTGATATGAAAGATAAATTTAGTACAACCAAATTATTGAATTAGGCAAGAATCAATTTTATGCCACTCTATAAATAGAGGTAAAATATCAAGCAAGATTCATCCAATAACCTCACAAGAATAATTGATATAGGTTTCCCTAACATGCTAAATAGTTAGTCTCACTCCGTCAGGCCCAAAGAATAACCCTATTATTCAAGCTTCCGTACTATCACACCTCAGATTCAGGAATGAAGCATTATGTTCAATTATAGATCTCACATGCTTAATAAATTAAAATCAAACTTATATCCAACCAAACTATCACTCCTCGGTCTTCAATAAGACTTATTAATTCCATCGAAATCTTGGCAAGAGACATCAACTTGTATCAATTATAAGGCATACCAACAAAGGATCAACCAAATAAAAACCATATATATATTATTCATCTTATTGACATTAGTGGCCATTCTAAAACAAAAACATAAATAATCATAATCATTATAACAGGAATTAATATGTTATTCAATAGAGAAAATCATACCAAATTATAAGCGCAGAATCTCTCCATATCAATTGATTAAAATCTCCAAAGAATAGATGCATGGGTTGGATTTGCATTTGTCGGGTGTTTTTGCACTTCATGAGATGTTAATGAAATAATGATAATTAAAAACAAAACACAAAAAAAAAAACTAGAAAATCACAAAAAAAGAGTCATTACTTGTCATTTGTTTATTCATTTACATTTTATCTTAGATTACATATGCTCCTAAAGTACTAAATACAAAAATAGAAATTGAAAGAGGATAAGTGGAGATTAATGCAGATTGTTTTCCATTCGCTTTTCCTTGAAGATTCGCTTCTTCCTTTTCTTTCCATTGCAGTATGCTTCAAGCTTGTCAAGAGGCTCTCTAAAAAAGGATCGTCTGCAAGGTACAAACATCAACAAATGTGCCCCCAAACTCAAAGACTAAACACCATTAATTGATGTAAGCCGGAAAGGGTTGGGGGGCATAAATGCAAAGACAGTACAACAATATCAAACAAGACAAAAGGAGCATTAAAGGGCTATCAAACAGGGCACGCACCCGAGCGTTGAAGGTCTTTTAAAAGACCTCATGTGCAGGGCTGTGCGTGAGAGGAATGGTGGGGAAGGTACCTAAGTCAGGAAGCATAAAGTAAGGGGAAACAGACAAGCCAACAAAAACCCTCGCAATAGAGCACGTGCATGTGGAAAGGGATTCAGGGATTCAGCCTCGCAACAGGCAGGCATGAGGAACATTTTGCTCTCGCTTGAATGTGGAAAGGGATTCAGGATTAATTCCTGGTCCCTGAATTCCAGTACAACCTTGAAATTATGGCAAGCAGTAGATCACATCATTTATGCAGTAACAAAATTCAAAAAAATGCAAGTAGGAAATAATCATTCGAGCATGTGGAGATCAAACACTAAGCAATGGCAGTATTTATGCATAGCTCATTTCACTTCATCACATTCACCATCGCATAGAGGCTAACTTATCAGCATTTCCCTAACAGCACACACACACTCTAAACATTTACAGTTTATTCAGTTCTAGGAGTCCATTTTCAACAAGCAAACTAGCACTGCAATCACTCATTTCAGGGAATATGGAGCACAGAAATAAATAGAGCCTTAGCATTCTCACAACAGCATATTCACACACTGCCAAAAACAGGAACATGCATCTTTGCATCAAAAGTAATTCATTTTGCATTATATAGGCAACATATTCATCACCAAAAACCATATAGCATCATGCATTTGCATTACATTTACTAATTCAGAGCAATTGGGGTTAAATACAAGCAAGCACAATTCAATTACAAGTGCAGAGATGTCTCGAAGCAAACAAGGCAACAGCATGGAATTAAAAGGGGCAAACCACATGATTAAGTCAACAAGGGCAGTGAACAAGAGGCATAGAATTTGTCAACAGGTAGGTCAAATGGAACGGTGGCAGAATAGCAAATATCTAACAGGTGTCAGGGAATTTAGTATCAAAGTCAGACAAATTTTAGAGGGAAGATTCCAGAATTTAGCTCACCAAAACAGTCATATGGTAAAAAGGAAAATATCCCTCGATTCAAGGGGGAGTCACCGTGGACAACTCAGCAGAAGAGCTCCATCCTTATCACAATGGACAGCTCTGTAAGGAGACAAAAACAGAAAAAAAAATCCGAGATAAAGATTACGGAAAATGAAATCAAAAATCGGGAAATAAAAAATAAAAAGTGGTTGAAAGGGATAAGACTAAAACTAGGGTTTTAAGAGGACGATATATAGAGCTTTTTGGCCTCCCTTGGGACGAATTCTTTTTTTTTTGGAGAGAGAAATCAAGGGTAGTAATCTAGGGTTCTTAAAAAACTCTTTCTTGCTCTCTGGATTTTTTCTGATTTTTGAGGAAACAAGAGGGAAACAAAGGCCTGGTAGCGAGTTTAAAGAGCAAATCTTTAAGATTAGCTCAAGAAATTAGCTTTGCCTTTTGCCCTTTGCTTTCGGAATCAATCTGAGGGAAATTCATTGATTTTGCTCCATTCTTTTTAGGGGGTTTTGGGTTTCAAAGGTTGGGGATTGCAAATTTGGGATCAATTAAGTGAAAAGGGGTGGTTTGAATGAATTTTGTCAAGAGATCAGAGAGTAGAAAACTAGGTTTTTTTTCTGTTGAGCGTCGAGGGAGAAGGGAAATAAGGAGGAAGAAGGGTTGCGCGATTAAAAGGGTTCCCTTTGGTAAAACGGCGTCGTCTTGGCAGGTATACTCCTTCCCTTTTCAACTTACTCCTTATTACTTTATTTTACTGCGATTTGAGGCATATTCATGTTGATTTGTTTCAATTTATTGCTTGATTATGGTAGATCTCTGCGATTTGAGGCCTGTTCATGTTAATTTGCTTCAATTTAAGACTGATTTATGTTTAATTATTTCAAATTGAGTTTTTTTTTGTTTATATGATGAATATGTCTTAATTAAGGTTACTTTAGTCCAAAATGACTTGCTAGATTTAAGTAAAAGCATTTTTTTATTATTTTCTATGTTAGGTTTTAAGTAATTTGTTTAATAATTATGCTATTTGCTAAGTTAAGAGTTAAAGTTTCAATTTTTGGGCATGAATATCTTAAAGATTAATTATTTAGCATAAAGGTTAGCCTTGTTTCAAATTAGTGGTCTATATTAGTATATTTATTAGTTTTGTTGGTGAATCAATGGTTTCTTAAGTTTGAGTATGAGTGGGCTTAAAGATGAAGTTTTTTTTAATTACATATGAATAATTAATTATTAGCTTCTATGTTAAGATCAACTTAATATTGGAGTTATTTTTCTAAAGGTTCGTTTTTTTTTTCAAGTTCATACTAATTCAAGATGATTCTTTGATCCCAATTAGAGACCCTTTTAATTGGAAAAATCAAAACTTTAGTTCAAAGTTCAAATTTTTGAGCTATAATTAGCTTTGAAATTTAAAGAGCATTTTTTGAGTTAATTTTAATTTGAAAATATAACTTTGAACTAAAGAATTTTTTTTTTTAAATTGAAAGTGACTTAAAAGGGGATTAATGAACTAACCTGAATTAGTATTTACTTAAAAAATTAAGTCTTTGGTTAGAGATTTGGTTTCTTTAAGCTTAAGTTAATTGTGAGGTAGATTTAATTTTCTTAGGCCAAGTTTGTTTAATTTGACTTTTGTTTTTCAATGTTATTGTGGTGCACGTGATTGGTTTGTGTGTTGTGAATGTTGCTAATTATTCTATTTAGTGTGCAGAGGTCCCCGGAATTGTCCAAGTCTTGACCCGTAGCTTTTCATTTTATTTATTCTATTTGGGATTTGTAATAATTTAGTAATTTAGTAGATGAGTAAAGTAGACTATAATAGTAGATGAGTAAAGTAGATGAGTAAAGTAGACTATAATTTAGTAGATGAGTAAAGTAATTTAGTAATTTAGTAATTTTGCTAATTATTCTATTTAGTGTGCAGAGGTCCCCGGAATTGTCCAAGTCTTGACCCGTAGCTTTTCATTTTATTTATTCTATTTGGGATTTGTAATAATTTAGTAATTTAGTAGATGAGTAAAGTAGACTATAATCACATGCATATCATGTTTAATTGCAATTAAGTACAACTGTTTGCATTTCATGCCACCATTATCTGTCTAGATTGATAAAGGGGTGTTTTCAGCTATGACGGGCAAGTCTCGAGTAAAGGTGCGAGGGCACGACCTCTCGGGATTTTGCCCCGAGGTTGATTGGTCGTCACGAATATCCCTGGAGGGCCGGGCTAGGTTCGTGAGGGCCAATTCAAGTAAACTCCTTTTTATTAATCAAATAATAAAATTGGATCTTGCATTCATCATTCCGTACATGCATTTAGTTAATGTTTAGATCAAGATTTGAAGAAAAAGCAAAAAGAAAAGAAAAAAGAGAAAAAATGAAAATCAGAAAATTAAAAGAGGTAATAAAATGGGTTTTGTAAAAAAAATGTTTTTAAAAATCCATGTTCTCTTATCAGTTTTCAAAAGGTAATTAAAATTGGTAATCAAGAGTTTTTCAAGACTTAAACAGAGGTTTTCAAATTCAAACCAGACTTAGTAAGAAGATCAATAAAAGATGGGAAAAAGATTTTCCAAAATAAATAAGAAGATTTTCCACCATTTAGGAAGACTAAAATGGGAATTTTTCAAAGCAAAATAAAAGACTCTAAAAAACAAAAAAAGAATAAAAGGTTTTATCATAGCATTTTCAAAATGTCTTTTTCGAAGAGGAAAAGATCAACAAGAGAACAAACAGTGAAAGAGAATCGAAAGCAGAATTGATCGACGGTAGTTCGATCACATTCTTCATGTCCTCGACATTTAGTTTAAAAAGTGCTTTTATTTTCCTTTATAACCCTTTTCTAATAATAATCAAGATTAAGAAAAAAAAACAACCTTTAAGATTAAACCCGTTAGATTTAGATTAGACTAGAGGTACCGTCGTTTGACGGGCGTTGTGGGGGTGCTAATCCTTCCCCACACGTAACCGACTCCCGAACTTGGGCTTTGGTTCGCGGACCATAGTTTTAGATTTAGTGTGTCCGTCGTCAAGCATGGTCCATTAGGTCTAAGAATTTATAGGTGGCTAATCACACCTAGGCAAAAAAGATTAGTGGCGACTCCTTTCTTTCCACAGTCGTCTCGGCAGGGTCCCCCGGACCCGGACGTTACGACAGGCGCCCAGCGCCAGCCGGGCATGCCACCCAGCCACACATGGGCATTATCGACCTGGGGCCTGAGGCTAACACCCTGGGCGCACAAGCCATTGACATGGGCGCCCAGGGGGAGTCGGGGCCAGCCATGCGCGCGCGCCAGACAGCCATCACGTGTCACTTCACCTTGAAGCTTCTCCAATTGTTTCCAGATTTGGCGACCCTTCTGTATTTTGGCCGTAACTTTTGATCCAGAGTTTCGTTTAAGACGTATAAGTAGGCGTTGAAAAGCTAACTCCGAGAGCTACAACTTTTGTGTTTTGGTCGAAGCCCAGTTCGGACGTTTTCATGGACAAAAATGCCCCTGAAGTCAGCGGACTGAAACTGTCTTAGGCCTTTCTTGCGGGATTGATCAAATTAAACCCAAAATCTTATTTGGATTAGTTTGAAGACTTGGAGAGCAGCCCAGCACGTCCTTAGGGTTTGTTTAGCTCTAAATTAACCCTAAGCTACCCTCTATAAATATCCTCTTAAGTCTAAAACCCTAGACAGATATCATAATACACCTTACACATCTTTTCTCTAGGTTTTGCGATTTTGAGGAGGAGGCAACCGCCCACCTCTTAGCTTTGTAAGTCTCTCATGGATTGCAAGCAATCCATGAGTAACTAAACCTTTTATACTTCTTTTCCTTAGGTACTTTTGATCAATGAATCTTTGGTGAGACTTTTGTTCTTAATAGTTTGATTTTTCCGTTTGAATATGTTTCTTATCTCTATGCTTCATCTTATGTGTTCATACTTTGATTGATTTGGTGTGCAACATATCTTGAGATTTATGAATGCTATAGTTAGATTCAAGTAGCTTGAGTCAAGCTAAAGTTGGTCCAAGTAACAATTGTAATTCTAGGAGTCCTAGGTTCAATGGGATATCAAACCTTGTTGAAATCTTTAGGCCAAGATGGAAATTGATGTAGCCAAGTTTGGTATTGATTTATCATGCATGTGGATTAATAAAACTTAATGCTTGTTATAGGAAGGGGTGGTACCTGGATCATAACATAAAAGGTTAATTTCATTAGTAACAAGTTAATTTGTTTAGCATGTTGGAATGAGCATCATGTCTGATTCCTATACCAATTATTCAAATGGAGTTGTTTAAGATATTAAAAGGATTACTTTGTTTCAATGAAAGTTGATGTCTACGTCTTAGGCTATATACCGATTTGGGGTAATTTATGATTCTTAATTGATTGCAATTTAAGCCAAATTTATGTTTAGTGTCTATGATCCATGATTCACTTGATCAAAATAGTTGCCTAAAGGAGAAGAAGTATGTTTTTACTCATTGATTTTCTCAAACTCTCTCTTAAATCTTTAGTTTAGATTTCTTTTAATTGTTTTCTAGTTTAATTAATTTATTTTGAAAAATCCTAAAAATCCCTTTTTAGTAAGCTTTTCTTTAGTACAATTTGCCTTTGATTTGCTCTTATCTTCTCTGTGGATTCGACCCCTACTTGCCCTATCTAGTAGTTATTGGTTTGTGGGGATTTATCTTGTGGTTTGTTCAACGACCGATCAAATATGATGGAACTTGAACGTGAGACCTCGCGGTTCAAGAAGCATGCATCTTCATTTTTTTTTGTTACATAAGAAGAAGCATGAACCTTGCCATTGAGCCAAATGCTCAGGTGCAAAAAAAAAAATTAAATTGAAGTAACTTTTCAATGAAATAGTAAATATAAATCAATTTAATTATAAGTGAAAGTATCCAATTATTGAAATGTAACCGCGTCTACGAAAGTAGATTTTTTTTATATACATCATTTTTTTATATGTTTCATTTTACTTCTTTATATTTTCTAACTTGACCAAAATTTTCGTTGAAGGCATTGAAATTCCCCGAGAGAGTGCGACATATAGTTGTCCATGGGAGAAAATATATTGTGGCAGATTACTCAAACACTAGGAATTGTTTGTCTTTGTTCTTTGTTGATGATCATAACGAAACAAAGACGGATAGGGAATTGTTTTTTCTTGAATTGGAATGGATATCTTTGTTCATGATCATAGCTACTTCGGATGTTGTTGTAGCTAACGCAATCAAACCTCTTGACCTGTGATGATATTTGAAGTTATATTAATGAGATGAAAATATATATTTTTTTTTAAAAAATCGATATTGATGTTGTTAATTATATGTTTAAAGGATATGTTATTATTACCTTAAATTGGCCAATATTGCATGATATATAAATGTTTTGCCTATTCCTCCTGGCCCGTCCACAAAAAACAAAGAACAAAGAACAAAAAAACAAACTTCTCTCTTTCTTGATTCAACTTGATCTAAGATAGCGTGGAATGCAATCTTTTGTCTTTATTTAACCTATTTGCAGCTTCTAGATCTTTCCGTGGTGTTCCAATGCTCAACTTATCTACAATTTCCTCATGTGTTGAATTCCTAATGTGCAAATTTTGAGAAGCTATATCTCTGCCAAATCAAACTTCTTGATGCTTTTTCACATGCTTTCAAGATAATAGGCAATGGTCTGTAATGTGCATGCTATTTGTGCCTGGACTGAGTTTCCATGCATTTTCTTATAATCCTCAGACATTGCATCGTAATAGTCATTCCATAGTTTCCTCACATCTGACGGTTCACAATGCACTAATAAAGTCTCAAATAGCCTTATCAGTTCATTAGACATTTAAAACGCTACTCATTCCATCATGCATTCCGATATGCTCTGAATTATCTCAAAATTTTATCTATTTTGTGAGCAATTGAGCTTTTAACACAGTGATCCAATCAATTATTTTGTCTCATTTAGGCCTAGTAGGCCCATTAGGCCTGTTTAAGTCCATGAAACCCAAATTGCCAGGCCAGATGTCTTGAAGGCTAAATCTGATATTCTTAGACCTAATTCGTTAATATGGAAGCCCAAAGAAGGTATACAAGTCCAATTGTTAAATCCTATTCAAAGGAGGACTTCAAAAGAGCAGTTTTGGAAGAAAATTCATAACTTTTGATCCAGAGCAAAAATGAAAATGAGGTACCGTTGGAAAGAGGATTCCAAGATCTACAGATGTTATGTTTACCTCGAGACCTAATTCTGCCGTTCCGGTGGACGATTTTGCCTTCAAAATTTCTGGACAAAATTGATCTTCTCTTAAACCGACTTGAAGAATGTTTTGGACGAAAATTCAAATGCGAAAAATGATGTGAAACATTCCTATTGGCCACGTTGGATCCTAATTAATGAGGATAATCTAAATTTTCATTATTAAAAAATGAAATAATTAAAATATATTTTGATAATGACAATTTAGAAATATATTAGAAATAAAAAGGTACAATCGGAAAATATAAAGTTTTCCCAATATATATATTTCATCATAACGAAGCAAAAGAAGAATCAACCCAAATCATTAATGGTAATATATTTCATTAATTGGAGTCCAACAAAGAGAAAAATACAAACTACATATTATTTGAATAAACATATGGAAATTACTAAAAGATCCCTACCCCGGATTAATGAGGAGCGAGAACTCATTATGGAATATGTATATACTACCAATTTTTTTCGTCTTTTCCCACTTGACCGATTACTTAAATGTCCTAACGTTTGATTCTTGAGGTGATTAAATAACTAGACCTTTTGGTCATTTCTCAATTCAGTTTAATAGAGTAGTGGAATTACTAAAAGATCCCTACCCCAGATTAATGATGAGTTGGGTGGAATTACTAAAAGATCCCTACCCCGGATTAATGATGAGCTGGAGAACTAATCTTTTCCGTCTTTACCTACTTGGCAGATTACTTAAATGTCCTAACTTTTTATTCTTGAGAGGATTAAATATTTCAACTTTTTGGTCATTTCTCAATTGACAAATGACTCAAAAAGTGCCATGTCATATATATTACTTTATTTCCTTTCTTCCGATTACCTTTTTGTAATTACAAGATTCTTGAACCAGATTTAGTTAAAGAGTCTGAAGAAGTTTGAAAATGACCCAAATTAGTCAGAATGCTGAAATGAATTCAAGTTTGGGGGAAGTCCAATCTTCAGCAATACTATCATTAATTTACTACTAATAATAAAAAGAAAGTGGAAATTTTGAAATGAAGAACGACTATTATAATATAGAGACAGTTACAATATATAATACGGATGCATTATTACTCTGAATTCTAATCACTGCAGTTTATGCCCTTTTGCTTTATTAGACTTCAATTCCTCCTTTTCGGGTGCTTGTTTAATTTACTGTTAGATAATGGTGTCGTTTTTACTATTAGTTGTCTTTTTTTTCTTTTCCAATGAGGGAAGCCATTCATTTTCATAATAATTTTAGGTATTTATCACTATAACCGTTTATTTTCCACTCTCAGTTTCGCCGATAAGCTCTGCGGTATTATATAAATTGGGTGGTCAACTAAATACGAGTAGGTCAGGATAAATGACTGTGTATTCAGGCCATGGAAGAATATAATTTTTCATTATAAGGTGTAATCCTAGGAATACCATGGAAGAGTTCCTCATATTCAGTTTTAACTTTAAGCAGAATTCTGTGTCAAAATCCACAACGGATGATCTTTGACGGTCTATTGTTTCTACTCATTGCGATCGTGAGGATGCGAGACTTACGTATTTGAGGCAAAATCAAATATCTCTCAGGATAGAAATGCAGGTTGCTGTCATTTTTTTAAAGACCAGAAACAGTACTGAATTATATATATTATGCTTTCTATATTCTAATTTGAGTTTGACTTTGTTCAAAAATTCATAGATTTGCCTTGAGGAGCTGCGTATCATTGGAAATGATGAACGTGAAGGCAGTGTGCGTGTTAATCCTTCTCCGCAGAGATCAAGGTCTATTGGTCAGATTCAGCATGGCCAAGCATTGAAAATTGTGATTAGAAGCCAAAAAGTCTCTGTAGTCATCTGAACTTAAAAATTATGTTCTACATATCATGTTTGGCTCATATATGTTTGAGAAAGTGGAATCTTACTTTTTAAGTATCACATGATCAAGAAATTCTTATATATTTACGGAGCAAATCTTTTAATATATGCATGGTGCTGAATCACGATTCTAACAAAAGGATGCCCGTAGTGCCAGCACAGGCCAATCAACTTGTATTTTAATTAATTATATATTGTAAGGGTGATTATTTGATACACTGGCGGTGTAAATTTTGGACTCCACAAGCGGGTTGTGGAGTTGACACATGTCCATTTTTTTAATTAATTAAGTTTTAAATATTTCAATCTAGTCCCTAGGGGACACATGTCACCTTTCAGAACCCGCTTGTGATCCGTACACCGCTACATGATTAGCTACATCACCGAAACGCTAATCTATGAGCCAACAAACCCCTTCCCAACAAATGCAATTGAAATCTCATAGCACCTGCTCTTAAACATAGAAACTAGAAACTATACCCATCAACAAACCAAATAAACAAATAAATAAATTACAAATTAAACTCACATTTCATGAAAGTTGAATCCAAAACCTCATGATCCAGATATGTTGGAACTAAAACTCCAATACTCTAAGTCAGGCCAAATGGCCGATGGCCATCACTTGAAATTTTAGTTTCTTTGTGTTTCTAAACTACTCCGCACCATTATTTTGACTTGAAAAGAAAAAAGATTGTTGCATCAAACGGCGGAAGTGGGGCCTGTCTTCTTCTCATCATACATACAAAACACAATTATTCCATCTTTCATGAGTCTTAATTAAGATAAATAATATACTTAATATATATATATATATAATAAAAATAGTGTTATTTTATATACCAAAGCTTTAGAAAAAGCTCTCAAGTGTCCTAGCGAATTAGGCAAAGATTTCATCTATCATAGGGGAATGATAGAAATGCTACAATACATATAGTGAGGCACATTTTGATTGGTAGATGATCGTAACAAATCTTTATGGGATAGTTTTATTAAAAAAAAAATCTATATCGGATATTGATGAATATATATATATATTTTAATTTTAATAGAAATAAGGGTAATATGATACGCATGCTTTACATTCCATTTTCATCTACCATCCACCGAACATCGAAAAGTAGAAGTTTGGCTCTAGTTTTTTTTTTCTTTTTTAATTTTTTTATCAACTTTCATGTATGCAGGGGCGCTCACTTCCTTAGGATTTTTTTTTTTAACTTCCTTGGTAATTAATATTGTAAAAGTGTCCTAGTTAAGAGTAGAAGAAGAAAACAAAGTGTTGCGCCAAAATTATATTGGAGTGGAAGAGGTGTGTGCCAATCAATTTATTGAAATTGACAAATTCAAAGTTGAATGTAAATTGTTTCTTATAGAATGGA
Organism: Corchorus capsularis; assembly: GCA_001974805.1. Taxonomy (NCBI): domain Eukaryota; kingdom Viridiplantae; phylum Streptophyta; class Magnoliopsida; order Malvales; family Malvaceae; genus Corchorus; species Corchorus capsularis. The sequence continues at coordinate 13,923 of AWWV01010814.1, forward strand.
GATCGCATGATTAATTATGAAGTCCTGGTTGTAAATCACACCAGAGTGCTTTAATTATGCAACCTAAATTTAATTGGTTTTTAAGGCAAAAGTTTTTAAAAGTTGAGAAAAATAAAGGGAAATTGTTATTGATGTTTGAAGGGCAATTACAGTGGACTAAGACTCTATTTGGTAGAACTGATTAGTGTGGGAGAGGTTGAAATGGGGAGATTCGTTACTGTACATGTAAGATTAGAATTGTAGCTGTGAAATATTAACCAACGATTAAAGTATGTGTTTGGTGTGGTGGTGAGGTTAAAATGTAAAATGCCCATTAATGGTATTAGTATAAAATATATTATATGTATGATTTTTATTTACTATAAATTATTTATATGTATTTATTCTATTATTATTGACTTAATTATGGATTATATATTTTCTATATACATAAATATAATAAAAGTAAAAAGGAATATTATTAGTTAATAAATATAGATAAAATAAAATAATAATTTTAAATATTTTCAACGAAATAAAGTTAAATGTATCACATATACAAAATATATATCAAAATAATAAAATTTAAATATGAAAAACTTATCTATAACTCATTTATTAGTTATTTTAATTAATTAATTAATTAATTAAATTCTTTAATTGAAACTTAGAAGTAACAAAAAATTATAAAACAAAAATGGGTAAAATTGGACTTAAATAATGCACCGGAATAAAAGTTGCATTTTGCAACTTCCAAAATTTTACTGTTAGCCGGTGGTTGAGTTGGCCACGCAGGCCAACCGCCACCAGCTTATAGTTGCACCAAATGTAACTTATGGAGCTTTTAGCACAGTTTGGGACTCCAAACGTGTTAAAAGCTGTGCCAAACACAACATAAAACTACAACTAAAAGTGAAAACAAGACAAGATTCAATTGAAAGATTGGGAAAAATGAACTAGAGCAGAGACAAGAGTCTAAGTCTAAAGGAAAAGTTGGTAAATAAGTTGTAAATTAAGCGAAGAGCTTTGAGTTTGCACTAGGCAGGTTTTGCAGGTGTGTCTATGTAGAGTCCCAAAAGCGGCAATGCTTAATAGTGCTTGATTATGCCTTATAATGTCTATATTTGTGTTCATAGGTCTTGAAGATAAGAAAAGTAGAAAAGTGATGTTTTTTCCTACTTTTTGGAGCTATTTTGAGTGAATTATGGCACAAATATTGACTTGGAGTTTTTATGAAGATTTGGAGCTTCAATAATAGTTATTGAAGAGCTTAAAGGATGGATTTTACACTTATGGAGTCATGAAGATCGTTGTTGCAAGGTTCCATGATGATGAAATCAAGAACAAGTTCAATCATGAAGACAAGTCGTGATGCCAGAAGATGGTTGGCTAGGCTTCCAACCTGGGCGGCTAAGCTATCCAGGTGGGCGCTTAGGGACAGTCGGGTTCCCAATTTCAGCACATCTATGGTGTCTTCCTCTTGAAGCTGTCCAGATTTAATCCAATCACATCGCAATCTCGGGAAAATGAGCATAACTTTTGATTCTGATATCCGAATGAGATGATTCAAGATGCGTTGGAAAGCTGGTTCAAAGATCTACAACTTTCCTTTGAAGCTCGAATTCCAATTTTGCCATTTTTAATGATGAAAATACCCTCGAAGTTTCTACAGAAGAGTTGGACGTGAAAAGACCATGAATTCAAGCCCAATCAACCTTGCTCAGCCTCAAATTGATGTTGAGAGTTAGCCAAGACCTATAAAACGAAATCTAATCCAATTTGGAGGAGGTTTTATGAGTTTAAATGTCTATTTTGTCGTAGATTAATTAACGCTAAGTTGCTAGAATAAATAGCCTATCTTTCTCTCATAATTAGAGGACACAACTTAGCCTTATTCTTTTGAAGAGAGAGAGCCGCCGACCAGACCCTGTTCTTAGCTAAGTTGATATGAATCTAGTTGTGTTAGATTCATATCCACCTTTGAGACCCGCCAAAGATCAACTTGAAACACCAATACTCCTAGACTTGTATGAGTCAATAAACCTAACCTAGTCTTCCTCTTCATTCGTCGGCCTTAAGCCCTCAATTAGACCTGCAATTGAACACTTAAGATCACAATATTCACAAACAATTAAGCAATCACAACCTAATTGTTTGCTAGGACTCTAGAAGATTGAAGAACCCTAAGTTTGCTCAAACTAGAACAATGAAGCTAAGATAATCAATTGGGTGAATAAACCTCAAATCTTTATTGAAAACTTAACTTGTGTTTACAAGAGGGGGATGGTGCCTTTATATAGGCAAAGATAACACATAACCCCCTAATCCTAAAGCCATAAGGGTGGCATAACATAAAGGAAGGATCAAGGAAATTGCCTACTCCTTGTCATACTAGGAAAAGTAAATAACATGACTTAATTAATCAAGGATTGGACTTAGTCAAACAAGGCCCAACACAATGTCTTCTAGACTAATTAAATAGCTAATCTAACATAGAATTAAAGGTCCAATTGGCCGAATTACACAATGTAAGCCCTAATGATCATCGATGGCAAGTATGGTGCACAACTTGGAATCAATGGGAATATTCCTTTGCTTAATGTCTTCAATGCTCTCCAATTGATCTTCAATGGACTTCAAGCCTTCAAGATGACTTCGAACAAAGCCCAATAATGCTTCCTTGAACCTTTTAGCTCTAACCCTAGTCATAGGACCTAATGGCATCACCAAAGGATCAAATGGCATCTTTGGTGCGATTCCTCCATCCAATTGCATCTTTGGTGCGATCCCATCTCCTCCTTGCTCCTCCAAGCTTCCTTGCACTCCTTGATCATCCTTTCCATGATCTCTATTGGCTCCATTGTGCTCTTCAAGACCATGATAAGCCCTTGGCGCATAATCCCTTCTCCCTTGAAAAGGATTTGTCCTCAAATCTGCATCACTATCAAACAAGGATAAGTCTGAAACATTAAAAGTAGCACTTACATTGCCATATTCACTTGGAAGATCTAGCTTGTATGCGTTGTTGTTGATCCTCTCCAAGACTTGGAATGGACCATCTCCACGAGGTAAGAGCTTAGACTTTCTCTTTTCAGAAAACCACTCCTTCCTTATGATACAAATCTAGTTGTGTTAGATTCAAATCCACCTTTGAGACCCGCCAAACATCAACTTGAAACACCAATATTTCTAGACTTGTATGAGTCGATAAACCTAACCTAGTCTTCCTCTTCGTTCATCGGCCTTAAGCCCTCAATTAGACCTGCAATTGAACACTTAAGATCACAAGATTCACAAACAATTAAGCAATCATAACCTAATTGTTTGCTAGAACTCTACAAGATTGAAGAACCCTAAGCTTGCTCAAACTAGAACAATGAAGCTAAGATAATCAATTGGGTGAATAAACCTCAAATCTTTATTGAAAACTTAACTTTTGTTTACAAGAGGGGGATGGTCCCTTTATATAGAAGTAGGGGACGCCCCTCACCCTAATCCTAAAGCCTTAAGGGCGGCACAACATAAAGGAAAGAACAAGGGAATTTCCTAAGCCTTGTTCTACTAGGAAAAGTAAATACATAACTTAATTAAGCAATGATTGGACTTAGTCAAACAAGGCCCAACCCAATGTCTTCTAGACTAAATAAATAGCTAATCTAAGATAGAATTAAAGGCCCAATTGGCCGAATTACACAATGTAAGCCCTAATGATCATTGATTGCAAGTATGGTGCACAACTTGGAATCGATGGGAATATTCCTTTGCTTAATGTCTTCAATGCTCTCCAAGTGATCTTCAATGGACTTCAAGCCTTCAAGATGACTTCGAACAAAGCCCAGTAATGCTTCCTTGAACCTTTTAGCTCTAGCCCTAGCCATAGGACCTAATGGCATCACCAAAGGATCAAATGGCATATTTGGTGCGATTCCTCCATCCATTGATGTCTTTGGTGCGATCCAATCTCTTCCTTGCTCCTCCAAGCTTCCTTGCACTCCTTGATCATCCTTTCCATGATCTCTATTGGCTCCATTGTACTCTTCAAGACCATGATAAGCCCTTGGTGCATCATCCCCTCTCCCTTGAAAAGGATTTGTGCTCAAATCTGCATCACTATCAAACAAGGATAAGTCTAAAACATTAAAAGTAGCACTTACATTGCCATATTAACTAGGAAGATCTAGCTTGTATTCGTTGTTGTTGATCCTCTCCAAGACTTGGAATGGACCATCTCCACGAGGTAAGAGCTTATACTTTCTCTTTTCAGGGAACCTCTCCTTCCTTAGATGCAATCAAACCCAATCTCAAGGTTCAAAGATGATCTCTTTGCGCCCTTTGTTAGCATTCTTCATGTAGTGTTGTGTTTTGTTCTCAATTTGAGCTCTAACTCTTGCATGAAGTTCCTTAACAAAGTCAGCCTTTCTTTCACCATCCATGTCGACTTGCATACTCAAAGGAAAGCTCAATAAATCCAATGGGGTTAAAGGATTAAAGCCATACACAGTTTCAAAAGGTGAATGTCCAGTAGTGCTATGTATGCTTCTATTGTATGCAAATTCAACATGAGGTAGACAATCCTCCCAAGTTCTTAAGTTCTTCTTAATTAATGCCCTAAGCAAGGTTGACAAAGTCCTATTAACTACTTCAGTTTGTCCATCGGTTTGAGGATGAGAAGTAGTTGAAAATAACAACTTAGTACCTAACTTGGCCCATAAAGTTCTCCAAAAGTGACTTAAGAACTTAGCATCTCTATCACTCACAATCGTCCTAGGCATTCTCTAACAATCTCTTTAAAGAACAAATTAGCTACATTAATGGCATCATCCATTTTAGTGCATGCAATGAAGTGTGCCATCTTAGAAAACCTATCAACAACCACAAAGGTAGAATCTTTACCTCTCCTAGAATGAGGTAATCCTAACACTAAATCCATGCTAATATGAGTACATGGTTCATGAGGAATAGGCAAAGGAGTATACAATCCATGAGGCTTAGATGTAGATTTAGCTTGCAAACAAACAATGCAACTAGAAACATGCTTTCCTACATCATATCGCATATTAGGCCAAAAGAAGTGTTCATGCAATATCTCATAAGTTCTATCAACTCCAAAGTGACCCATTAAACCCCCTTCATGCGATTCCCTCACAAGAACATAACGCAATGAGCAAGAAGGCACACACAACCTAGATTCTTTAAACAAAAATCCATCATGCTTATAATACTTTCCAAATCCAGAATTCTCACATGCTTTAAAGATTTCACTAAAGAAAGCATCACTAGCATACAATTCCTTAATGAATTCAAAACCAATAAACTTAGAATCAAGCATGGAAAGTAAGACATACCTCCTTGATAAAGCATCAGCTACAACATTCTCCTAACCTTGTTTGTATCACACAACATAAGGAAAATTCTCAATAAACTCACTCCACTTAGCATGTCGTTTGTTGAACATGTGTTGGCCTCTCAAGTACTTCAAACTCTCATGATCCGTATGAATCACAAATTCCTTAGGCCATAGATAGTGTTTTCAAGTTTGTAATGCTCTCACAAGAACATACAACTCTTTGTCATAGGTTGGATAATTCAATACAACCCCATTCAATTTCTCATTAAAATAAGCTTGGGCTTCACACCTTGCATTAAAACAGCTCCAATGCCAACCCCTGATGCATCACATTCAATCTCAAAAGTATTGTTAAAGTTAGGTAAAACAAGCAAATGAGCATTAGTTAGTTTTCCCTTCAAGGTCTCAAATGCTTCTTGTTGTTCTTTTCCCCACTTGAATGGTGCATTCTTCTTCATCACACTAGTAATAGGTACGGCCAAGGTGCTAAAATCCTTAACAAACCTCCTATAGAATCCGGCTAGTCCATGAAAAGATCTCACTTGACCAACGTTGGTGGGGGTTGGCCAATCTTTAATTGCCTTAATCTTCTCCTCATCAACTTCTATACCTTGCGATGGCACCACAAAACCAAGAAAAACAAGCTTGTTTCTGCAAAAGGTGTACTTCTTAAGGTTAGCATACAACTTCTCAACCCTAAGTACATCTAACACACATCTTGGATGTTTAACATCCTCATCTAGGTTTCGGCTATACGGAAGTATATCATCAAAATAAACAACAACAAACTTGCCAATATAAGCTCTCAAAACATGATTCATTAACCTCATGAAAGTACTAGGTGCATTAGTCAATCCAAAAGGCATAACTAACCATTCATACAATCCTAGCTTAGTTTTAAAGGCAGTTTTCCATTCATCACCCTCTTTCATGCGAATTTGATGATAGCCACTCTTTAAATCAATCTTAGAAAATAAGCATTTACCATGCAATTCATCAAGCATATCATCTAATCTAGGAATAGGGTGACGATATTTTACCGTTATGTTGTTTATTGCTCTACAATTAACACACATTCTCCAAGTTCCATCCTTCTTAAGAACAAGCAAAATACGAACTGCACATGGAGAAAGGCTTTCACGCACTGTTTTGTAGTAGCTCTCCAACTTGCTTCTCTAACTCCTTTATTTCTTCAAGATTTGTCCTATAAGTTGGCTTATTATGTATTTGCGCTCCAGGGATGAAGTCAATTTGATGTTCAATTCCCCTAATTGGTGGCAAACCGCTAGGAATCTCTTCAGGAAACACATCTACATAATCACTCAAAAGAGAAACAATGTTACTTGGAAGCTCTTTTTCCAAGTCGCTAGTAGCAACAAGTGTAGTTTTAAGCAAAAGCAAGATCAAAACAGAATTATCAAAAGCTTCTTTAATCTAACTCTTAGTAGCTAACATACACTCTTTAACAACTTTCTTAGAACTAGCATGCTTATCATCCAAAACAGATTTATTGTCAACGCAATTCACACTATAACTAACATGCTTATCCTTTTCTAGAACCCTATATTTCGATTCCAATTTAGCAAAATCCTCTTTCAATTTCAATTGATCTTTTAAAGCTTCTTGAGGTGATAAAGGAATCAAAGTAATAGGATGCTTACCACAAACAAAAGAATACTTATTTGTCTCACCATCATGATGGACCTTGTTGTCATATTGCCATGGTCGACCAAGTAAAACATGGCATGCTTGCATTGGAAGAACATCACATAGCACATCATCATTGTACCTGCCCAAAAAAAGAGAAACTAAAGTTGTTTGTTAACCTTAATCTCCTTTTTATCATTGAACCATCCTAAACTATAAGGCTTAGGGTGTTTGGTAGTGGGCAACGACAATTCCTTCACTAATTATACACTAGCTATGTTTGTACAACTCCCTCCATCAATGATCACACTACTAGGTTTCCCACGCGCATACATCCTAGTATGAAACAAATTATCCCTTTGATTGTGCACATCTCCTTTAGCATAGGCACTTAAAGTTCTTCTTGCAACTAAGTTCAAGAGTGTCGGTTTGTTCCTATCATCATCTTCCTCATCATCATGCGACAACCCCTTTTCATTATCTTCATCACCACTAGATCCTAGTTCAAATTCTTCATCTTCACTTTCAATTTCTCCATAGTCATTAGTGAACATAACCTTCTTGTTAATGCAATCCTTAGCATAATGACCAAATCCTTGACACTTGTAACACTTAAGATTCTTAGAAGAAGAACTTGATGAAGACTTAGAATCGGTATTACGGCTTGCTCCCTTTTGCGCCAACTCCTTCTCTTTGTTGGATGATTTCTCATCTGTCTTAATTCGAGTCTTCCATCAGCTTGATGATGATCCAAAACTCTTCTTAGCGCCATTCCTTTTGACTTGACTCTTGGCCTTCAAAGCATGTTGAAGCAATTCCTCAACATCATAGTGTTGTTGCATCTCCACTATATCATGAATATCTCTATTCAAACCCGCCATAAACCTAGCCATAGTGGCTTGTGGAGCTTCATCAACCTCGGCCCTAGACATCAACAACATCATCTCAGAATAGTAATCATCAACACTCCTTGTTCCTTGCCTCAAAGATTGCAAGCTTTGATAAAGAGAATTGATATAGTAGCTTGGAACAAATCTCTTTCTCATAAGGCTTTTTAATTCCAACCAAGTTCTAATAGGTGTCTCCAAATTTCTCCTCCTTGATAGCACCAATTGATTCCACCAATTCAAAGCATTCTCCGAAAACTCATGGGTAGTAATCTGAACCTTCTTGAATTCGGCATGGGGATGATAGTCAAAGTACATGTCCAATTTTGACTCCCACTCCAAGTAATCCGATCATGTCCCACTCCCATTGAATTTAGGAATTTTATACTTGATGTTGTCTTTAGACTCATCTCTTAGTTCACCTGTTCTAGGTCGCAAATTCTCATTGTAAGCTTGACCTCCAACCTCTTGTTGCCTCAATCTCTCCATTGGATCCATTCTAACAATTTGCCTTGGTAGTGGAAGTTAAAGTCTTTCATTGTTGTTTGCGGCATTAGCTCCTTGTTGAGCTTGTTGATTTCTAGCTTCTAGATTTTCCAATCTAGTACTCATGGTGCTAAGTTGTTGAAGTATTTGTTGTAACATGGCAGCCATGTTTAATTCTTTATTTGGTTCTTCTTGTCTATCTCCCATGGTTCCTACAAAAGGAACAAAGATTAGTAGTAAAAATCCACACAAGTGTGTGTGTGTGTGTATACCTTGATTGTGCTCTCGTATTTGCACTCCATTCCTATGGATTGGCGGTCCACTACTCTCTTGATGATCTCACAGCATTATGCCTTTTACTAGCTTCATAGGCCTAATAAGAGCAACTCCAAGAGAACTCCTTTCTTCTTGTGATCTACTTGAGGAACAAACAATTAGTAGCAAAATTTTTGTGAATCAAAAGGAAAGTGATCTAAAAAAAACCAAACTCCACAAGTTTTTCTGGTGTAACCCGCGCCTGAGCAAGGTTCTGGAACAACTCTTGTTAAACTTCCTGGGGTAGCTGATCGATCGTTGATCAAATCACAAGATAATTCCCCACAAACCAATAACTACTAGCTAGGGCAAGTAGGGGTTTTCTTTACTAATTAATTATGTTTAAAAAGAGTAATTTGAAAGAAGAGATTTTGGTAATTCTAAATTAAAACTAACAAAATAAATTAAGAGCAAAGTAAACTGAGTAATCAACTATATAGAACAAACTTCCAATATAGAATCTATTTCACCCTTGACAATATTAACATGGATCATCGACTCCAAATATAAATTTGATATTAATTGCCAATCAATTAAGTATAATAAATTATTTCAAAGTAGTATATATCCTAAGATATAGGCTTCAACTTTCCTTAGAACAAAATAATCTCCCTAATATCTTAAACAACTCCACTTGAATAAATGGCCCGGAACATGCTCCTGATGCAGCAACACATTCCAACATGCTAGGCGAATCAATCTTGCTACTAGCTAAAATCAATTCCTAATGTACTATTTTAGGTACCACCTCAACATAGCACAAGCATTAAGATTTTACTATCCACATGTATGATAAATCATAACCAAACTTGCCTACTTAAATTTCAATCTCGGCCTAAAGATTTCGACAAGGTTTGATAAACCATTGAAACTAGAACTTCTAGTTCAATTGTCACTTGTGACCAATATCAACTTAACTTAAGTCGACTTGAATCTAACTTTAGCATTCATATTATCAAGATAAGTAGGCCTCCAAATCCATCAAAACATAAACACACAAAATGAAGGACAGAGATAAGAACATATTCAAATGGAAATCAAATTATTAAGAACAAAAGTCTCCTCATAAATTAAATGTCAAGAGATCAATATGATTCTACATTGGAGAAATAAAAGATTAGCTACTCATGAATTGAGTAGCCATCAAAAGAAAAAGGAATAGAAAAACCTAAAGTATGGCCGGCGGCTTCCTTAGCTCCAATCCTCAACCTAATTCGCCAACTCTCCTTTTTTAAAGAGAAAAGGTGGCTATTTATACTAGAGACTTAGGGCTAACTTAACCTAGGACAAAATAGACATTTTAACTCATTAAACCATCTTCAAAAGAGTGGAATTTCGTCCTCTAGGTCTGGGCTATCTTCAAATACCGAATTTGGACAGATCTCATCAACTTGGGCTTGATTTCATGGGCTTTTCTAGGTCCAGCATGTCTGCAGAAACTTCAGGGGCATTTTGGTCCATCATAACGGCAAAACTGGACTTCGAGCAAAACACAAAAGTTGTAGATCTTGAATTTAGCTTTCCAACGCCTACTCATTTGCCTCATTCGAAGTTCTGGATCAAACGTTATGGCCAAAATACAGAAGGGTCACCAAATCTGGAAACAATTGGAGAAGCTTCAAGGTGAAGTGACACGTGATGGCATGCTGGTGCGCGCGCATGGCTGGCCCCGACTCCCCCTAGGCGCCCATGTCAATGGCTTGTGTGCCCAGGGCGTTGCTCTCAGGCCCCAGGTTGCCGCTCCCATGCGGTTGCTGGGTGGTGCTCCCGACTAGCGCTGGGCGCCCATGTGGCATGCCTGGCACCCCATCTGGTTTGCCTCGTGCCCCATGTACTCCAATGCTACAATGCCTCTTGTCTTCTTGCCTTGAAATTCAACTTTACTCCTTCGCTTCAAACTCTTGAAAATCAATCTTATGATTATAAAATTGACTCTTCAAGCTCTTCAATCACGATCATGTTGGCTCCATTCTTCATAGAAAGTCCATGAAAAACCTTTGTACCTAAAAACAACCGAAATAGCTCCAAAAAGCACCTAAATCATCATATTTGCACAATCTACCTCTTTAACACGTATAATCACAAATGTAAGCATTATAGGGCAAAATCTAGCACAAATGCATTCAAAAGTATAGGAAAATGACCATAAAAATATGCATAATTTTGGTCTGATCATATTTCCCCCACACTTATGCTTTGCTAGTCCCTAGCAAACTAGTGCACTTTTCTCAAAAGAAAGGGTAAACAATTTCAATTGCACATACATATCAAGAGATAATCTAACCATGAAGTCAAGAGAGCAAAGAATAATGAGAATACTTAATCTCAAAATCAAGTGATAACAAGCATCATCATTCTTAAGTAAACATAATAAGAGAAGTTCAATTCACCTACCACCATCACTAACTATAAGCTTGTGTATACATCTATTTCCAAAGAAAAAGTACTATCATGGATATTAATCAAAGATTAGGATGGGTTTAGGAAAGCCAACTCACTTTAAAGAGACAAGGTTACTAACCTTAGAAGTGTCCATGGTTTGGGGCTACTAGCTCCCTTTATTTTTGAGGTTACTAACACTCATTTATAAGAGAGACAATATTTCAAATTCCATGCCTCTTATCCTCTTTCCAAGGGTTACTAACTCCTTTTGTTAAAGAAAAGAGTGATAACAATGGGTTTTTTTTTTTAAATACAAAAATACCACTTCTCCTCCCTTCACGAAAGCACTTCTTTCCTAAAGATGTAGCTACCCTTACTACCCCCACACTTATGTCTTGACATATCCATGACATACCTTCATATTTGTAATCAAGAATCAACACAAGTTCTAGAAGTAATAAGTCATAAAAGCATTGGATAAACGAGCTTATATCACAATCTCAAATTATGCTTAATTCTAAGAAATCAAATGCATGATAAAACCTAATCAAAGATTAAAGCATTCTTAACATTCTAAGCATCAATCTTTCACAATCAAACCAATCACTTAACATGTATATAACAATTAAAATTGAATTATCCAAAATTTCAAGAGGTAAGGAACTACCTAACCATTCCTAAAAACTAAACCTAAAGCTAATACTAATCTAAACATGCAAAAATTATTCCACTTTCGTAGGTGTACGGCGGCACTTAGCTCGTGACGCAAGCCATTTCAACCTAAGACTGAAGGGGTACTTAGGAGGTGTTATGTCACCTGAGGGTTTACTTAACTAGAACGATACCCACAAACATTTTTTTATTAAAAATAAGTAAACTAAGATGACGACTAATGTATTAAGCATTCACCTATCTCCTCCCCCACACTGAAATTCAATATTGTCCTCAATGTGAAAGTAAACAACAAACCAAACAAATAAAGGTTGCTTGCGAAAATTAAAGAAGTTGAAGGTTGAGCGGCATACCTTGTATGGTTGATGAAGTTGCAACTTAGACTTAAAAACAATAATGAAATTAAAAGGGAAAAAGGGAAAGGGAAAAACTTAATTGTCTTATTAATAGAAAAATAAAAACATGCTTAAAATAAATAACTACTACCTAAGTGCATAAAAGTAAAATTAGGGTTTCTAAGGGCTAAGTTCAATCAATAGGCTCATCAATAGCCTTCTCCATAAGCTCAACAAATTTCTCCAAGCTTTGGACAATACCATTGAGTTCCTCTTGAATTTGCAACACACGATCTCGAATACTTTTGATCTTCATGAAAACAGGGTGAGTGGTTGACTCTTTTCGTTCCTCCTCTTGCTCAACTTCCTCTTCATCATCCTTGGACTTACAATTTAGGTCTAAACTTGGGTCAGATTCAGAAGAAATTGAAACAAAAGACTTTTCTTTTACCTCTTCAACCTTGGGAAGGTTGGTCATCAAAGGCATAGGCGGTGGAGCTCTCTCAACTCTACACAAAGTAGCAACAAGTGGTGGTCTCACATGATTGTGGTGAGAGGAAGATGCGGCATATGTGTTGTATGGAGCATAGCGGCTCGGCATGGGTGGAGGGCGGTATGGAGGGCGATAGGGTTTTCTTCCATAACCATCAATGCGCGGCAAATTACTCCATGGTGCAGGCCTTGCTCTCATCCATGGCTTGGGTCTCCTTGAAGGTCCTCTTGTATAATTGTAACGAGGTTGTCCAAAGCGAGGCTTTTCTCGAGAGAAAAACTTAGCATTGGGCATGCCATCATCATCAATTTCGGCATTCTCCCTCTTCACTTGCTCCTTGTATGCGACCTTGACCTTCCTCCACATGGCTTGAGAGATCATTCGAGCTTTGAAACCGGGCTTGGAAGCTACATCTTCGGTGGGAAGGTTGTTGACCATAGCAAGGATCTCGCGACAATCCTCTCTTGTGAATCGTCCTTCAAAATTCTCATCATACAAGCTCCCATAGTCCTTGAATTGAGCTCTCAAAGCTTCAAATTGTTCTTCAAAATCAGCCATATTGCTATGTGTGTGTCGACAAAAACAAGTGAGCAAAAGAAAAATTCAACAAATCTACACAACTCCAAGCGGCACTATGTTAGTTTTCTCAACTCAATTCTTCCAAATTTAAAACAAATATGCAAATTGAAAGCTTAATATCTGAAGAATAAATTTGGAAAATTAAATTGAAAGAGAAAGGAAGAGAATTTACCTCTTGAGCCGCCGGTGGTGATGTGAAGAAAATAAAGGGGTGGAACTCCCTTTATATAGTGAATTAATCCTAGTTCTAGAAGAATTTAACCTAGACTTGGGGAATAAGTAAAGGAAATTACCTAGGAAACATCTAGAAATAGTCCAAACCTGATTTGGAAAGGAGAAAAGTCGGATTAAAGTGGCTTAGGATCGAAATCCTAGTTCAATTTGGAAGTGGGGTTGTGCTGACAAACCATCAGGATTGGGCTGGGGGCTATGCTATTTTACATGGGCGCTGAGGCTTTCGGCCTGGGCGCCCATCGACAGTCGGACTCCAGGCCGGCTGGGTCCTGGCGAGTGTCGCCTGGGCGCTGAGGCAATCGGCCTGGGCGCCCAGCGGCAGTCGAGCCCTAGCTCGCCTGATGCTGCGACCTTGTCAACATGGGTCCTCCATGTATTGACATGTGTTCTTAGTTATTCTATATGGGTCCCCATGTAATTGCACATCTACAATTCCTATTTTTACTTAATCCAAATATGTAAATTCAATTTAAAATTCACATGTAATCATAATCAAAGTTTGAATATACTTCCCTTGCTTCCTTGGTATGGCGTAGGTCTTAGAACCCTACAAAAACAAAAAATACAAAGAGCAAAAAACATGAAAATTAAAGGTTAGTCAAATTAAATTGGGTTGCCTCCCAATAAGCGCTTGTTTAAAATCATTAGCTTGACTTTCCCAATGTTACTCTTCATAAGGAAGGTAAATTGAATCTTCCAAGCTTATTTCCTCGATCCAATATGTTTGCTCTCGCTCAAAGAATGGTTTGTGGCGTTGTCCATTAAGTTTCTAGATCTCAGAGTCACCAATTTTGCGTATGTCAATGGCTCCACTTGGATAGACTTTGACAACTTCATAAGGTCCACGCCATCTTCATTGTAGCTTACCAGGGAATAACTTCAACTTGCTATAGTATAAAAGAACCTTTTGCCTTTCATGAAAACTCTTGTGTAGAATTCCTCGATCATGAATTGCTTTGGTCTTTTCCTTATAGATCCTTGCGCTCTCATATGCATCATTTCTAACCTCTTCGAGCTCTTGCAATTGAAGCTTCCTTTGTAAACCAGCTTGATCAAAGTTGAGGTTGCATTGCTTGATTGCCCACCATGCCTTATGTTCCAATTCCACAGGTAGGTGACATGCTTTTCCAAATACAATCCTATATGGTGACATACCAATTGGTGTTTTGAAGGCAGTTCTATAAGCCCATAAAGCATCATCTAATCTCAAGCTCCAATCCTTTCTATTTACGTTCACAGTCTTCTCGAGAATTTGTTTCACTTGACGATTAGACACTTCAGCTTGACCACTAGTTTGAGGGTGATATGAAGTGGATATCTTGTGTGTCACTCCATACTTCTCTACTAATGATTGCACAAGTTTATTGCAAAAGTGAGTACCTCTGTCACTAATGAGGGCTCTTGGAATTCCAAATCGGTGGACGATGTTGTTCTTCAAGAATTTTACCACAGTCTTTGCATCATCCTTTTCTGTAGCAATGGCTTCAACCCACTTAGAGACATAATCCACAGCTAACAAGATGTACACTTTCTTACCAGAGGAAGGAAATGGTCCCATGAAGTCTATTCCCCAAACATCAAAGATCTCCACCACGAAGATGGGGTTTTGAACCATTTGGTGTCTCTTGGAAATGTTTCCCATCTTTTGGCATTCTGGGCATGTTTTGCAAAACTCATAAGAATCTTGAAAAATTGTTGGCCAGTAGAATCCACTATCCAAAATCTTCCTTACGGTCTTCTTATGTCCAAAAATGACCTCCACATGCATAAGTATGGCAGAACTTCAAGCACTGATTGAATATCTTCATCAGGGATGCAGCGCCTTATCACTTGATCAGAACCATACCTCCATAGATGTGGATCATTCCCTAAGATAGTGTTTAGCATCACTCACGATCTTGGCTTTAACTCCTCTACTTGCATTCTGGGGGTAGCTTTCTTGTCACCAAAAAGTTTGCAATGTTGGCATCAAGGTATGTGGGAAACAGCAAATAATTGCTCATAAGGTAGTGCTTCATTGAGTACAGTGTCTTCCTCCTTACCTTCAATTCTGCTTAAATGATCAACCACTACATTTTCGGCTCCTTTCTTGTCCTTAATTTCCAAGTCAAACTCTTGAAAAAGCAAAAGCCAACGCATGAGTCTAGCCTTGGTTTCTTTCTTGGCCATGAGATACCGAAGTGCAGCATGATCTGAATAGATTGTCACCTTTGATCCCAAGATGTATGACCGAAATTTCTCTAAGGCAAAAACAACGGCAAGCTTCTCTTTCTTAGTGGTTGTGTAGTTCTTCTGAGCAGAATCCAAAGTTCTTGAAGCATAGTAGATGACATGAGGTATCTTATCTACTCTTTGACCTAAAACAGCTCCAAGTGCAACATCACTTGCATCGCACATGATCTCGAAAGGTAGATTCCAATCAGGTGGTTTGACGATTGGAGTAGTGGTGAGGGCAATCTTCAACTTATCAAACGCTTCCTTGCAATCTTCCCCAAACTCAAATTCAACATCTTTCTGAAGCAAACGACACATTGGTGCAGATATCTTCGAGAAATCCTTGATAAATCTTCTATAAAAACCGGCATGACCTAAAAATGAGCGAATATCTCGAACACAAGTAGGATAAGGCAAATTCTGAATGACATCAATCTTTGCTTTATCTACTTGTAATCCATCCTTAGAAACCACATGACCTAATACAATGCCTTGTTCGGCCATGAAATGGCACTTCTCAGCATTTAGTACGTTGGTCTCTACACATCTTTTTAGCACAAGCTCTAAGTTATGCAGCACCTATGAAAATCATCTCCATAAATAGTAAAGTCATCCATAAATACCTCCATAATCTCTCCTTGGTAGTCTTGAAAGATGCTCATCATACACCTTTGAAATGTTGTAGGGGCATTGCACAAACCAAAGGGCATTCGAGTATAGGCGAACGTACCATAGGGACATGTGAATGTTGTCTTCTCTTGGTCTGTTGGTGCGATTGGTATTTGAAAGTATCCTGAGTAACCATCCAAAAAGCAGTAGTAAGCTCGACAAGCTAGCCTTTCCAGCATTTGATCCATGAAAAGGAGTGGAAAATGATCCTTTCTTGTAGCAGAATTTAACTTCCTATAATCGATGCTCACTCTCCATCCATTTTGAAGTCTTTGAGGAACTAGTTCTCCATCTTTGTTTTGCACAACAGTGAATCCAGATTTCTTTGGTACTACTTACACAGGCCTAACCCACTTACTATCTGAAATAGCGTAAATGAGCCCAGCTCCTAGTAGTTTAAGAACTTCTTGCTTGACTACTTCATTCAAATTTGGATTTAACCTTCTTTGTGGTTGCCTTACTAGAGTAGCATTGTCTTCCAAACGAATCATATGCATGCAAACAGAAGGACTAATCCCCTTGATATCAGCAATCGTCCATCTCAAAGCTTCTTTGTACTTCTTCAAGACTCTGATTAGTTCTTCCTCTTGATCTTGGGTCAATTTGCTTGAGATGATTGCAGGGAGTGTTTCATGTCTCCAAGAAAAACATACTTCAAATCTTCAGGCAATGGCTTCAATTTGACTTCTGGAGGCTTAACAATAGAAGGTGGGGGTACTTCCTTGGGTTCCAACCGAGTGTAGGAAACTGTTTCCTTCTTGTTTGGGAATTTCTTCAAGTCACCAATGGTATCTAACACTTCATCCATCAAATTCACCTTGGTTCGCTTGACTTCTTCCTCATCCAAACTGTTTATGATCACTGCCTCTAATTCATCTTCTTTGTTGAGTGAATTAACCTGTTCAACAAAGATCAACTTCATCAGTGGCAGAAATAGATTGTTCTTTAATAGGGTATTTCATAACTTTGTACATATCAAACTTGATTACTTCCCTATCAAATTCGAGGCTGAGGATTCCATCATGAACATCAATCTTAGTCCTTGTAATGGTTAAGAAGGGTCTTCCCAATAACAATGGTGTATCAGAAAGATCAGCACTTTCCTTTCTTATGATGTAGAAATCTGTGGGAAATATAAGCTTATCCACCTGCACTAAGACATCTTTAACTAATCTCTCAGGATGAATGTTAGTTCTATCAGCCAATTGAATGATGATATTCGATTCAATTAAAGGATCTAAACCCAATTGAAGATAAATAGAATATGGCATGATACTAATTGAAGAACCTAAATACACAAATTGTTTTTACAGTCATATTGCCTCCTATACTACATGGAATAGTAAATGCTCCTAAGTCTTTGCATTTAGTAGGCAATTTCCTTTGAAAAGCATCAGAGAAACTTTTATTCATGCATACCATTTCATTATCTTTCAATCTTCCCTTATTATCACTTAATTGCTTAAGAAAAGTTGCGTACCTTGGCACTTGCTCGATTGAAGCTACTAAAGGAATGTTTACCTTTGTTCCTCGGAATGAATCCAATAGATTTTCCTCCAAGCATCCTTTATGTCTTTGTGTGAACAATTGAGGATAGGGTGCAGGACAATCATTGGTTTGCATTGTTTCCTTCTTTGATTACTTCTTCCTCCTTAGTGGATCTTGAGCAATTGTTGGATATGAAGTTGAGTTCGCTCCAAGTCTAGCTTTTCTTCCTCCTCACTCTTCACAGAATTCTCCTCATCACTTGGCATTTGCACATAGGGCGTGACAATTGGTGATGGTTTTGTTTCAGGGGTAGGAGGGACTGGTTCAACTAATGATGTAGGAGAAGGAAACGGGGTGTTTGATGACTCCATCTCTTTCATTACCCTAGGTTGCTTGTCTTCCATTCCCATCGAATTGATCACATATCTTTGAGCATGGTTTAATCCTTTATCGAGCTCCATGTTGTTATTATGTCCTTGAGCCATATTTGATGTTTGCAAAGTTGGTTGTTGATGATTCACTCCTTGATTTGCAATCATAAGTCGCATGAAATTGGCAATGGTATCTTGTTGGTCGGCAATTTGCTTGCTAAGCAACTGATATACCTTGTCCTTTTCTGTTACGAGTGATTGTACTACTTCTTCAATTCTTCCCATCTTTTTGCAAATTGATAATTCAAACTCTGGCTCCTTGGGCTTGAGGTTCTCCTCTGATGTGCTAAATTGACAAATGTTCTCAGTCATGATGTCGAGCAGCTTCCTAGCTTCCTTGGGTGTTTTGGGTGTTAAGCTACCTCCACTTGTCGCATCAATGTAGACTCGATCTTCATAAAACAATCCATCATAGAACTGTCGTATCAAGAGTTCCTCGCCTATGTTGTGATAGGGGCAACTTTCACAAATCTTGTTGTACCTTTTCCAATATTTAAAACACTTCTCATTAGGTAGTTGGCGACAAGAATTGATCTTGCTTCTGACATCAGCACATTTGGCTTCTGGAAAATATTGGTTCAAGAAGCTCTCTCCATTTCCTTCCAAGAAGTAATCGATTTCGATGGCAGACTCCCAAACCACTCTTCCGCTTTACCTTCCAATGTAATTGGAAAAGCTCGAAGCCTTGCTTGTTCTTCAGGCATCCTAAACATAGCACATTTGATGATGAAATGTCGCAAATGCTCATGAGGATTTTCATGGGGTTCCCCATGAAAAATTGGTAACATATGGACCACTCCAGGCTTTAACTCGTAGGACAAATCTTCTGGATAATTAATGCAATGGGGCTTCAATTCACAGTTGAAATTCAACTCCCTTAGAGTAAGTGATTGCTCCATTGAATTCTCCTACAAATCAAAGATGATCAAGTGTAAAAGTAAAAAGGAAAAATAAAAAGAAAACAAAAATTTACAAATAACACAATCTAAAAGTAAAAAAATTAAAAGCACACTCTCCCCGGCAACGGCGCCAAAATTGTGATCGGTCGTTGATCAAATCACAAGATAATTCCCTACAAACCAATAACTACTAGCTAGGGCAAGTGGGGGTCGAATCACAAGGAGAGAGGATAATTTCTTTACTAATTAATTATGTTTAAAAAGAGTAATCTGAAATAAGAGATTTTGGTAATTCTAAATTAAAACTGACAAAATAAATTAAGAGCAAAGTAAACTGAGTAATCAACTATATAGAAAAAACCTCCAATATAGAATCTATTTCACCCTTGACAATATTAACATGGATCATCGGCTCTAAATATAAATTTGATATTAATTGCCAATCAATTAAGCATCATAAATTATTCCAAAGTAGTATATATCCTAAGACGTAGGCTTCAACTTTCCTTAGAACAAAATAATCTCCCTAATGTCTTAAACAACTCCACTTGAATAAATGGCCCGGAACATGCTCCTGATGCAGCAACACATTCCAACATGCTAGGCGAATCAATCTTGCTACTAGCTAAAATCAATTCCTAATGTACTATTTTAGGTACCACCTCAACATAGCACAAGCATTAAGATTTTACTATCCACATGTCTGATAAATCATAACCAAACTTGCCTACATCAATTTCCATCTCAGCCTAAAGATTTCGACAAGGTTTGATATCCCATTGAAACTAGAACTTCTAGTTCAATTGTCACTTGTGACCAATATCAACTTAACTTAAGTCGACTTGAATCTAACTTTAGCATTCATATTATCAAGATAAGTAGGCCTCCAAATCCATCAAAACATAAACACACAAAATGAAGTACAGAGATAAGAACATATTCAAATGGAAATCAAATTATTAAGAACAAAAGTCTCCTCATAAATTAAATGTCAAGAGATCAATATGATTCTACATTGGAGAAATAAAAGATTAGCTACTCATGAATTGAGTAGCCATCAAAAGAAAAAGGAATAGAAAAACCTAGAGTATGGCCGGCGGCTCCCTTAGCTCCAATCTTCAACCTAAATCGCCAACTCTCCCTTTTTTCTAGAGAGAAAAGGTAACTATTTATACTAGAGACTTAGGGCTAACTAACCTAGGACAAGATAGTAATTTAAGCTCATTAAACCACCTTAATTTGGGTTTAAAGTCGTCCTCCAGGTCTGGGCTATCCCTTAGTACCGAATTAGGGTTTATCATATCATCTTGGACTTGATTCATGGGCTTTTCAAGGTCCAGCATGTCTGCAGAAACTTCAAGGGCATTTTCGTCCACGATAACGGCAAAAATAGGCTTCGACCAAAACACAAAAGTTGTAGATCTTGAAGTCAGCTTTTCCAACGCCTACTTATTTGCCTCATTCGGAGTTCTAGATCAAAAGTTATGGCCAAAATACAGAAGGGTCGCCAAATCTGGAAACAATTGGAGAAGCTTCAAGGTGAAGTGACACGTGATGGCATGCTGGCGCGCGCGCATGGCTGACCCCGACTGCCCCTGGGTGCCCATGTCAATGGCTTGTGCGCCCAGTGTGTTGCTCTCAGGCCCCAGGTCGCCTGCTCCCATCCGGTTGCTGGGTGGTGCTCCCGACTAGTGTTGGGCGCCCATGTGGCATGCTTGGCACCCCATGTGGTTTGCCTCGCGCCCCATCTACTCCAATGCTACAATGCCTCATGTCTTCTTGCCTTGAAATTCAACTTTGCTCCTTCGCTTCAAACTCTTGAAAATCAATCTTATGATTATAAAATTGACTCTTCAAGCTCTTCAATCACGATCATGTTGGCTCCATTCTTCATAGAAAGTCCATGAAAAACCTTTGTACCTAAAAACAACCGAAATAGCTACAAAAATCACCTAAATCATCATATTTGCACAATCTACCTCTTTAACACCTACAATCACAAATGTAAGCATTATAGGGCAAAATCTAGCACAAATGCATTCAAAAGTATAGGAAAATGACCATAAAAACATGCATAATTTTGGTCTGATCAAAGATCAAAACAGAATTATCATTCAAAGCTTCTTTAATCTCACTCTTAGTAGCTAACATACACTCCTTAACAACTTTCTTAGAACTAACATGTTTATCAACCAAAACAGATTTGTTGTCAACGCAATTCACACTAGAACTAACATGTTTATCCTTTTCTAGATCCCTATATTTCGATTCCAATTTAGCAAAATCCTCTTTCAATTTCAATTGATCTTTTAAAGCTTCTTGAGGTGATAAAGGAATAAAAGTAATAGGATGCTTACCACAAACAAAAGAATACTTATTTGTTAGTGGGCAACGACAACTCCTTCACTAAGTATACACTAACTATGTTCGTACAACTCCCTCCATCAATGATCACACTACTAGGTTTCCCACACGCATACATCCTAGTATGAAACAAATTTTCCCTTTGATTGTGCACATCTCCCTTAACATAGGCACTTAAAGTTCTTCTTGCAACTAAGTTCAAGAGTATCGGTGTATTACCATCATCATCTTCCTCATCATCATGCCACAACCCCTTTTCATCATCTCCATCACCACTAGATCCTAGTGCAAATTCTTCATCTTCACTTTCAATTTCTACATAGTCATTAGTGAACATAACCTTCTTGTTAACGTAATCTTTAGCATAATGACCATATCCTTGACACTTATAACACTTAACATGATTCCTAGAAGAAGAACTTGATGAAGACTTAGAATCGGTTTTAGGACTTGTCCCCTTTTGCGCCAACTCCTTCTCTTTGTTGGATGATTTCTCATCTTTATTAATTGGAGTTTTCCATGAGCTTGATGATGATGCAAAGCTCTTCTCAGCGTCATTCCTTTTGACTTGGCTCTCGGCCTTCAAAGCATGTTGAAGCAATTCATCAACATCATAGTGTTGTTGCATCTCCACTATATCATGAATATCTCTATTCAAACCCGCCATAAACCTAGCCATAGTGGCTTGTGGAGCATCATCAACCTCAGCCCTAGACATCAACAACATCATCTCTGAATAGTACTCATCAACACTCCTTGTTCCTTGCCTCAAAGATTGCAAGCTTTGATAAAGAGAATTGATATAGTAGCTTGGAACAAATCTCTTCCTCATAAGGCTTTTTAATTCCAACCAAGTTCCAATAGGTGCTTCCAAATTTCTTCTCCTTGATTGCACCAATTGATTCCACCAATTCAAATCATTCTCCGAAAAGTCAAGGGTAGCAATTTGAACCTTCTTGGATTCGGCATGGGGATGATAGTCAAAGTACATATCCAATTTTGACTCCCACTCAAAGTAATCCGATGGTGTCCCTCTCCCATTGAATTTAGGGATTTTATACTTGATGTTGTCTTTAGGCTCTTCTCTTTCAACTCCCCTCCTAGGTCGCAAATTCTCATTGTAAGCTTGACCTCCAAGCTCTTGTTGCCTCAATCTTTCCATTGGATCCACTCTAGCAATTTGCTTCGGTGGTGGAAGTTGAACTCTTTCATTGTTGTGCGCGGCATTAGCTCCTTGTTGAGGTTGTTGAGCTTGTTGATTTCTAGCTTCTAGATTTTCCAATCTAGTACTCATGGTGCCAAGTTGTTGAAGTATTTGTTGTAACATGGCAGCCGTGTTTACTTCTTGATTTGGTTCTTCTTGTCTATCTCCCATGGTTCCTACAAAAAGAACAAAGATTACTAGTAAAAATCCTCACAAGTGTGTGTGTGTGTGTGTATACCTTGATTGTGTTCTCGTATTTGCACTCAATTCCTATGAATTGGCGGTCCACTACTCTCTTGATGATCCCACAATATTATGCCTTTTACTAGCTTCAATAAGCCTAATAAGAGCAACTCCTAGATAACTCCTTTCTTCTCGTGACCTACTTGAGGAACAAACAATTAGTAGCAAAATTTTTGTGAACCGAAACGAAAGTGATCTAAACAAAACCAAACTCCACAATTTTTCTGGTGTAACCCACGCCTGGGCAGGGTTGACCCGCGCCTGGGCAAGGGTGACCCGCGCCTGGGTGATGTTTCAAAACCCTAGTAAAACTTAAATCCTATTTTGTACCACTTAAATCCAATAGGGCCTGAAATTCTTCAAATTAAACTTCAATTCACAGCAAAAGCAACCCAAGATACTCAATCACACAATCAATTAGGGTTAATTGCAACAAATTGAATCAATTGCACAATGAAAACCCTAATTCCCAAAATTCCCAAACAAAAACCCTAGTTAATGTCGAAAATCGATAACACCACAGATTTTTTTGATTTTTTTCAATATTTTTCCCAGAAAGATCACACCAAAAGAAGTCTAAATGTCAAATTTCAAAGCTTTCCGAGTTCAAACGAATCAAGAACAAAAATCACAAGTTTCTGGTCGAAAAATTTTTTTATTTTTTTTTATTTTTTGATATTTTTTGATATAACTTCTAGTTATAAGGAACTCAAATCTGAAATTTCAAAGCAAACGGTGTTAATATGAACCGGCTATGATTTTTCAAAGTTTCTGAATTTTTGAATTTTTCAAGAAGGTGGTGCGATGAGGGTGTGGATGAATTTTGATGGATGAAAACTTGATGAATGATGAATAGAAGGATAGATTTACCGATGACAACCTATGTTGTGAATACCAATTGATATGAATCTAGTTGTGTTAGATTCAAATCCACCTTTGAGACCCGCCAATACTCCAAGACTTGTATGAGTCGATAAACCTAACCTAGTCTTCTTCTTCGTTCGTCGGCCTTAAGCCCTCAATTAGACCTGCAATTGAACACTTAAGATCACAAGATTCACAAACAATTAAGCAATCACAACCTAATTGCTTGCTAGGACTCTACAAGATTGAAGAACCCTAAGTTTGCTCAAATTAGAACAATGAAGCTAAGATAATCAATTGGGTGAATAAACCTCAAATCTTTATTGAAAACTTAACTTGTGTTTACAAGAGGGGGATGGTCCATTTATATAGTAGTAGGGGACGCCCCTCACCCTAATCCTAAAGCCTTAAGGGCTGCATAACATAAAGGAAAGAACAAGAAAATTGCCTAAGCCTTGTTCTACTAAGAAAAGTAAATACATAACTTAATTAAGCAAGGATTGGACATAGTCAAACAAGGCCCAACCCAATGTCTTCTAAACTAAATAAATAGCTAATCTAAGATATAATCAAAGGCCCAATTGGCCGAATTACACAATGTAAGCCCTAATGATCATCGATTGCAAGTATGGTACACAACTTGGAATCGATGGGAATATTCCTTTGCTTAATGTCTTCAATGCTCTCCAATTGATCTTCAATGGACTTCAAGCCTTCAAGATGACTTAAAACAAAGCCCAATAATGCTTCCTTGAACATTTTAGCTCTAGCCCTAGTCATAGGACCTAATGGCATCACCAAAGGATCAAATGGCATCTTTGGTGAGATTCCTCCTTCCAATGGCATCTTTGGTGCAATTCCTCCATCCATTGATGTCTTTGGTGCAATTCCATCTCTTCCTTGCTCCTCCAAGCTTCCTTGCACTCCTTGATCATCCTTTCCATGATCTTCATTGGCTCCATTGTGCTCTTTAAGACCATGATAAGCCCTTGGCGCATCAGTAGCCACTATGTCCATCCATGAAGGATAAAACTCGATGTTGGGCGGCTCCATCTACCAATAAGTCTGCAACAGGCATAGGATATTTATCTTTAGGGGTGGCTGAATTCAAGTTGCGAAAATCAACACACACCCTGATTTTACCATTCTTTTTAACCACAGGAACTATGTTTGATATCCATTCAACATACCTTGCGGTACGGATGAATCCTGCTCTAAGGAGCCTCTCAACTTACTCTTCAACTTTAAGAACGACGTCATTAGCCATTCTTCTAGGAGGTTGCTGATAGGGATGGTATCCTTCAATGATTGGGAGGCGATGCTCCACTAAGTCATGACTTAAGGAAAGCATTTCGTCATAGTCCCATGCGAAACAATCTTTGTATTCCTTTAGCAAGGCAACAAAGCGTGGCTTGTCTTTTTCGGCCAACAATTGACTTATGTAGGTCGGCCTAGGCTCTTCTTCAGTGCCAAGATTCACTTCAAGTAAAGGATCTTGTACCTCAGCCTTGAGATCATCAAGTTTCATGAGAGCATGATCGAGTTCTTCCATGGTGATCTCGTCTTGTGTGTTTTCTAAGTCTTGATAAGCCGCATTGACTGATGGGGCGGCCGTTGTTGAGCCCTATTGTTTTTTATGATAAAGAAATAAACCCAAGTATGTTAGCTAATATATCTTTTTAGTGTGCAGTGAAGTCTTTAACAATCGAAAGGTTGAGCATTGAAGACCCTTAAAAAGAAAGCTTCATCAGTGACACTAATGTAGAAGGATGCCACATTGCCTTAGGCGCATGAAGAGTGCAAAGTCTCAAGGAAAGATCATTTGAAGCCAAAGGCAACAATTTTAGAAGGCAAAAATCAAAATTAAAGCTGAAGTAATCAAGTAGGCAGATTGGAAGAATGCTCAAGTCAAGACAAAATTTTGAAGATTTGAAGAAAACTTAAAGATGTTAATGAGATTAATGAACTGGGGATCAAAGCGACTAGCAACTAAAAGACAAACAGTATGGACACGCTGAAGCTATCAACGTCGTACGGATGCGCTAGAGCTGTTAACAGCTGGCGCGACTAAAAGACAAGAAAAATAGGAAAATTGTTTGAATTTCAAACTAAACGGCTAGATCGTTAGAGAGAAGTATAAATACTCAAATCTAACCGTTTGAGTTCAAGTTTTGGAGCATCATTGAAGATCAAATCACTTACTCTCTCCAGAATTTCAAAATCCCTAAAATCCAAGTCTTGCTCACTTTACAGTTTTTCTTTAACTTGGATATTTGTATTTCCGCTTAAAGCTTATACTTTTAGATTGTTCTAGGCCTGATTGTGTGTATCTCGATCTTGTAGGATCATTTTTTACACTTTGATACTCTGTTAATTGTATTTGTTCAAGTATGGGTTTGCATTTGGGATTGTTTTGAGTGTGGGTTTGCACTCGGTGTCAAAGCTTTGGGTTTGAAGCTTTGGGATTGTAATAGGTGTTGTGAAGACCTGGTTAATTTCACTATTTAGTGGATTTTTGAAATCCTTGGTGTGCTATCCAAGGTAGAGGACGTAGGTGTGAAAGGCCGAATCTCTATAAATCGTCGTGTCTTCAATCTTCCATCCTTTCCTTCATCGTTCCAGTTTTATCTTCTCTTACTCTCTTAACTTTTCCACTATTCAGCTGTTAACGTCTTGATTTCCATCCATTACATTTTCATTTGCTTTGTATTGCTATTTATCTTTTAGCTTTGTGACTTTAACGACATACTCTGAACTAGTGTCTTTAACAAGTTTTTCAGAGAGTTCAAAATTTCGATTAAGTACTATTCACCCCCCTCTAGCACATCTAAGTGGACCAACAATTGGTATCAGAGCCTGAATCTTGAGTAGATCGGACTAATAGCCGCAAGAGTGATCCAAAGATGGCAACTTTATCAAAACTCAACATCGCTGCTAAAGGACATTCAATCAATCGTCCACCTCTCTTTGATGGCACTAATTACCAGTTCTGGAAAATCAGAAGAATGATCTATATGCGAGCAAACAACTACGAGATGTGGGAGATAGTTGAAAATGGACCATATATTCCATCAAGGAAAAGAGAAGAATGGTCACCAAAGGATCTCCGAAGAGTTGAGTTAAACTATAAGGACTTACAGAGATAATAGTGTGCCCACAAATCAAAACTCTGCTTGTTTTACGAACGAAACTTCCTAGGCTTCCTTCGTCCGTCAAGAAAAGACATTAGTGTCTTCTCAAAAAGTCCACACTCTGAGTCCTAGGAGTATTGGTGGATCTCTAGTATGAACTAACTCCCTGGCCAATATTTTTCTAAGGAAAAAGAAGCGTTACTTTTTCCCCATATAGTTCTTCTTATATAGAACTATCAGATGAAGTCACTCAGACTTCTGATGCGAGTTAAACCCCTAATTAACTAATAATCAGGTAATCTAATTCAATTGAATTTGTTACTTAACAAATCTCAATAGATAAATAGAAGTATTATTTAATTATATCTTATTAACAAATAATAAGATATTTGCTAATTTAAATGTGGATAAATTTAACAGTTCCAAAAAAACACCGCCAACAATACCGACGGCCAATTTCGCGGCGTTTTTAATGGCCTTCGGCCATTCGTTGCTAATGCCGCCAACGCCGCTATTGAAGAAAAAAAAACGCCACTAATGACCCATTTTGTGGTAGTGGTATTATGGATTTGGACCTAGTCATAATGAATAAAATCTAGTAGCCATTACGAAGGACACTACAATTGATGACAAGTCTTATTGTGACGCTTGGGGAAGGTCCAATAGGCTAACATTGAACTTGATGCAAATGATGACGGCATAAATTGTTAAGCCATCAATACCCAAAATGTTTAATGCATGAGAATTTATGCACACAATTAAACATATCCCGAACTAGGTATAATGGTAAAGTCCATTGTTGGGAATTCGATTAGTGAACTAATGACCAAGGAAGTTGATTGGCCATAGTTCATTAATGATCATGTAACACAAACAACAAAGTTAGAATTGTTAATGGGAATGGATGTAAGTGAGTATTTCCTAGTCTAGTTCATTATTAACTCATTTTCTCCGTAGTTTGGTCAATTCCTTTTGAATTACAATTCACTTAAGGAAAATGGAACTTTAAAGAAATTACGGTCATGATGGTTACAGAGGTAGGGAGGTTGAATAACCAAAAGGAACACTCTATACATTTTACAATTTTTGAAGGTACTAGTAGCGGCAAGGCTAAGACAAGTTAGTAGGACAAGAAAAGGGATAAAGCCTCATTAAAGGTTATTAATGGCCTAAATCCGTATGGAGTTGAGGTACTTCTTCTGCAAAAAGAAGTGGTTACCTTAAGAAAGTTTGTCCAAAAGGAAAGGTTCAGTTGGGGAAAGAAAGTACATATTATGTTTGAGTGTATATCGAATTGAACCTTATTAAAGTACTAACAATATCTTGGGATTAGATTCTGGTACTACTATACTCATGTAAGTGTAGTGTACATAATGGAAAATCTATTTTCTTATGGCATAAAAGATTATGTGACATATCCAAAGAAATGATGTGAGGTTAGTGAATGGTGATATCTTATCTCAATTGGATGTTGTTGACTAGGATGTATGTGTTGATTGCGTTAAGGTAATGCAATCCAATTACATATAAAAGAATCCAGCCATAAGAAATGGTCAACTATTTTGAGTTGATACAGACTGACAAATGTGTTCCTTTTGATACTCTATCATAGAACGGTTAATATTACGGTAAAAATGATGAGAGTGGAAAAATGTCCAGGTCCATTTGAAAAGTTTCTTGAAAGTCAGGGCATATGTGCACGGTATACTATGTCCGGTACACCATAAGTAATCGGTGTGATTGAAATGCGAATTTGTAACTCGTATGGACATGGTCAGGAGTATATTAAGTAACAGTTTTGTGCCTTTGACATTGTGGATGCATGCAATATTGTTGCATATCTGTTTAATAGGACTCCTTATGAATTGTGGACGGAAGGAAACCTAGTTTAAGGCACTTGCACGTTTAGGGTTGCCTAACAGAATTAAAGATATTATTAATTGCACATGAAAAGAGGCATGATGTAATAACCATTAATGGTTATTCCATTAGCTATCTAGATTAGTCAAGGCATGACAGATTAATTACCCTAGCCATAGTATGAAGAAAAGTTGAGTCTAGTAATATTGGTTTCATTAAGAATAGCCAGTTCAGTGGGAGTGGATGATGAGCCTAAAGTATTGCATGCATTTTGTATCTATTTTGCATGCTATTGATATGTTTTATATGCTATTTTACCCTCTAATATGGCGTATTGAACTTGTAGGCCTATTTGGAGAGAAATATGCAAAATGGTCTAAAAAGACCATATGGAGTATTTTGGAGCATTTATGGATCCAAGGATGATGAGCAAGGATTTGGAGAAGTCCATAGCCATGTTGATTACGTTGGAATCATAGTGGAGCTACTTCAAGGAAGAGGTGGTGAACCACATTGCACATGTGGTGAACCATGAGTTAACAAAGATCAAGATGTTCATCAATGGAAGCTTGATGAATCATCTACACAACCCAAGAAGATAGCTTGAGGAGATTACTAGCCCAAAGATCCTAATGCATGAACATGTGGGGAACCATGTGTATACATGGGGACACACATGGTCATTGAAGATGAAGACTAGCCATTCCTCATTATCAGAGCCTTTGATGGACCTTATGCATGCTTTGGTGGACTTGACCCAACATCCATACCTTAGCCCTTGAAGAGGAGATTGAGAGTCCAATTCATCATAAAAGATGACCTAAAGGAGCTCACTTTAATCCTAGAGCCGCAACAACTACAAAAAAAAAAGAATTTTAGATTTGTGCAGCTTTGGTAGATCAGCCATAACTTTTGATCCAGAAGTCCAAATGAGATGATTCAAGATCCGTTGGAAAGTTAACTCCAAGCTCTACAACTTTCATTTAGATCTTGAGAACTGAATTTGTCATCTAGATGGTCAAAAATGCCCCTGAAGTTGCTAGACAATAGCTACTTGGGAGAATAAGAGTTTTTATCACTTAAGGACTCTTTGCCCATGATTGCCAAGCAAGGATGAGATCTAAAACGTGCTAAACAGATCTCTAGGGTTAGAATAACTCTCTTAGCCGCCCCTATATATATACTCTTCTATCCCTATGAATTGATTTGTTATCTCTTTATTTTCATGGTGAAATTATTTGGGTTAGTATTGATTCAATATTAATCTTATATCTTGTGCTTAATTATTTGTGTGAATGAATTGGAGACTTAATCAACCTAAGGTTTGTTTACATAAACTTTGTTTTCTTTTAGATCTAAAAGGTTTATTAGATTGAAGAAAGAATTAGATTGATGAAGCTTTCTGACAGTTAATCTAATTTAGATATATAACTATTGCATGATTAGTAATAGCTTTCTGTAAAGCTAATCTTGTAGCCTAGTATACCATCTGATTGTTCTTCATGCTCATTCCTTATGGAATGGTAAGGCTATCAACATTAGAAAGTATAGAACATGAACTTGTATGCTTCGGATGAATGTATGGTTGTACTTTGGGAATTATGTATTCAGCTAGGTATTGATTCAATAGGATTGTATGGCCTGAACAGTTGCAACTCGATCGAGATGTATGCCCAACATAGTTGATTGTGTATGTGGATTGATTAGGAGGATAAATAGTCTATGATCCATGATATAAAGAGTGATTTATCTATCATAGTGGAGAAGAAGAGTATGCTTTTACATAATTACCTTAGTTTGCTTGTTTACTTGATGCTATTAATCTGTTTTGTGTTCCTAGTTTGTTTTCTCAAGCTTTTGTAGGTTTAAATCGTCCCTTTCTATGGATTCGATTAACACACTGGATGTAGGGTTTGAACCACAATGTATTGGAACAACAAGTACCAAACCCACAAACAAACATAAAGGTTATATTGATGTTCTATAAAAATATGGGGAAAATGTAAATGATGAACTATTAAATGATGCACAAGTCAACAATGAGCAAACAATTATAAACCACAATAAATGGCATTAAAGAAGTCTATAAGGCAAACAAGACCAGCTATTTCATCAGATTATGTGGTTTACTCACTTGAGCATTGATAATGATCCCGTCTCGTTCAGACAAACCATGGAATGTAACAATTTTGAAAGGTGGTTAGATGCCATGAAAGAAGAGTTAAAATCTTTGCATGGCAACAAAGTCTAAGAACCAGTCAAGTTGCTCAAAGGTTGAATCGAGTTGGTTGTAAGTAGTTCTTCAAGACCAAACAAGACTCGAAAGGGAACATAGTAAGGTATAAGGCTAGACTTGTCGCCAAAGATTGCACTAAAGTAGTACGGCATTGACTAAAAGAAAACATTCTCTCCAATTTCAAATAAGGACTCTATGAGAATTGTTATGACTTTGGTGGCTCATTAAGTTCTAGAGCTTCACCAAATGGATGTAAAGACCGCCCTTCGCATTGTGACTTTCAAGAACAAGTTTATATGGACCAACCATAAGGTTTTTTGGTCACAAGAAAAGAAAAGTTGATGTGTAAGTTAAAGAAATCAATATATATATTGAAACAAGCTACCTGACAATAATATCTTAAGTTTAATGATACTATCAAGTCATATGGTTTTGTAAGAAAACATTATTGTTCATTGTATCTACATGAAGGTTAGTGGGAGCTAGTTCATTATGTTATTCCTAATTGTTGACAACACTTTACTTGTTGCAAAAGGTGCTGGTTTGTTACATGATGTAAATATGCATCTCTTTAAAATAAATGATATGGATGAGGCATCCCATGTGATCGGGAATAAAAAATTCCGTAATAGATCACAAGAACTGTTAGGATTATCTTAGGAAGGGTATATCAATAAGGTGCTAGAGAGATTCAGAATGGAAAAGTATTCTGCTAAAATAGTTTCAAGAATGATTTGGAACGCAAGGCTATATGAACTATTCCCTAAGCGTTAGTGGTTGGGAGTATTATTTATGTTCAAACTTGTATTCGACTAAATATAAGTATTATTACATGAGTGTTTGGTCGATATCAAAGTAATCCCTAAAGGAATCCTTTAAAAGCTACAATGAAAGTTCTTAGGTACTGACAAGGCACCTAGCATTATATGCTCACATATAAGAGGTGAGATCACCTTGAAATGGTAATTTACTTGGATTTAGACTATCTTGAATGTGTGGACTTAAGGAAATCCACGTTTGGTTACTTGTTCTTGTTAGCCGGAGGCACAATATTATGGAAGAATGGAAAGCAGTAAATTATTGCTTCTTCCACCATGATGGTTGCATTTGTAGCATGCTTTAAAGCTACAATTCATGAATTGTTGTTGCGAAACTTTATCTTGGGGTTTAGAATTGTCGACGGTAAAGCTAAGCCGCTGAGAATTTTTTTGATAATTTCGCAACAGTCTTCTTCTTAAAGAATAACAAATGCTCGAAAGATACAAACCTTACGGATTTGGAAGTATTTGTCTGTGAAGAAGAAAAGAAACATACAGTGAGCATATTGGTACTGATCTGATAATAATGGATCCGTTAACTAAAGGATTATAGCCCAAAACTTCCATTGGCCATGTTGAACGGATGGGCATTATGGACAAAGTCCTTGTTAGCATAATAGTTTGTTATGTATATATATACATGAAAGAATACTTGCTCAGATTATCATAACACTGGTGAATTCAATTAAGGTTATGTTTGTGTTTCTACTTATC
The DNA here is from genome assembly GCA_001974805.1 of Corchorus capsularis. NCBI lineage: Eukaryota > Viridiplantae > Streptophyta > Magnoliopsida > Malvales > Malvaceae > Corchorus > Corchorus capsularis. The sequence continues at coordinate 46,414 of AWWV01010814.1, forward strand.
ACTCGCCATCCACATTATGGTGTATACATGAATTGTTTGTGTGATGATGAATTATGTCTTTGAAAGACAATTAAAGTTGAGGATTAAAGTTTTTCCTCGATTATGGTTATTCTCCATAAAGGCCATTTTGAATTGAGCTTATTACGTGGTACATGGAAGGGATCAAGTCGTTATTAGACTTGTGACCATCACGATCTGATTAAATCAATTCAATCAAAGTATAGAAATTCAATATAAAGCGCGCACTTAAGGTATATTGAATCTTCAAGTCATTATATGAGTCAAGTGAGAGATTGTAGGATTAATTATATTTTAATTAATTTAGCTCATATAACTTTTGGGCTTTCCTTTTCAGTAAAGAATATTAATGGATGGAATGACCTTTGGGTTTTCCTTGTCATTAAAGGATATTAATGGATGGAATGACTTTTTGGCTTCTCTTATGACGAAGGAATTTTAATTGATGGAACTTAAAATCCTAGTTAGACAAGGGTTAATTAGACCCTAAAGGTTTTAATATATAAAGGGATAAACCCTTCCCGTTCTCTTCACGAACAGATATAAAAGTTAAGAGTTTCTCAAGCCATAAGAGTTCAAGGCAGAAAGGGAAAAATCATCTTATTCGAGATTTTCTGCACAAAGCTATGGATAAAGGTAAGTTGTCTAACCTTCTTGTTCATGATTGTACGTGGTTGATTTATTCGGACTAAAAGATCTAATTTTACAGATATGTTCATATTTTCATCATGGATTAATTAGAAAATGGTTTCAAAATGAGGTGAGATCTCATAAAGGACTAACTGGCAGGGACGGAGTTAGGGGGGAGTGGGGGGAGGCGACCGCCCCCCCAAAGTTCTCCGAGAGCTTATATTACATGTGTTCTTTTCGCCCCCCCTAAGAAATATATAGGTGTTTTTTTATGAAACAAATAATATGATTTTGATTCATTTATACTTAAATGACCATTAATTATTTGTACTAATATTAAATTATTTATCAATTTAACTATATATAGAATAACTCAATGTTTTTGAGTGATTCAAATTAATCAATTAGTCTAACTACATTTATTAAGAGTTTAACTAGAAGCATGGTGACACCTAAGTCTTTGACTTAATTAGTAGGTATATGTCTATTGAAGTTTATGTTATCACGTTTAAACTGTATGTGGTTTCGTGCAACATTATTTTAATGTATGGACTTTTTTCTATAGTAAACTTTAACTATTTATTTATATATAAAAAATTTTAAGAGGGTTTTTTTCCTCACATAAGAGGTAGTGAAAGGAAAAGTCTTGAACTCGATTTTTCATTCGAGTAAATTAATTTTAGCTTTTAATCATCTCATCTAAGATGAAAACTTATGAAATTTATTGAAAAATTTCGATTTTAATATAGAAATTGTTTATACCCTAATTTACAATTAGGGGTAGACTTGTAAAAGTGGTCAGGCCTAATAAATCAAAGGTTGAGATTCAATCTTAAATTACATTAGACTTTGACCATTTGGTTAGAAAAAGGCTTTTTGCTTAACTCTGAGCCCAATTTCACTTAAAAATAATTTTAATTAATATTTACTTGATTAATTAAAATTTTAAAAAAAATAAAGACTGTGGCCGTGAGATTCGGCCATAGTGGTCATGAGATTCGGCCACATGATGCATAGCAAAAGCCAAGATGGCCTATGTGATTTTACGGTATTTGGCTATTTCCATTTAAAGCCACGCTATCAAGGGAAAGGCCATCAACGGTTTCCAATTTTGCTTCGGCCTGGATGACTTGAATTGCTTTGGGTTAGTATTTGGCCGTGAGATTCAGCCATGGTGGCCGTGAGATTCAGCCACATAGTGGTCGTTCAAAAAAGACCACACGATGGTCGTGGTAAAAGGCCACGATGGTTTTTACGATAAACTAGGTAAGACTTTAAAATTTACATGTGTTTGGCTATTTTAGCCAAATCAATTCTAATTATTAAATCTGACCAAGGTGGCTATGATAAAAGGCCATATTTGGTTTTAAAAGGCCATAATGGAGAATTTTAAAAGGCCATGTCGGGATTTCAATTTGACCAAGGTGGCTGTGATAAAAAGGCATGTTGGCTTTTCAATTTGACCAAGGTGGCTGTGATAAAAATGCATGTTGGCTTTTCAATTTGACCAAGGCGGTGTGAAGGCAAATCAGAGTTGTGGAGAATTCTTTAACTCACAAGGAAATAACGTGTATATCTGATTGATCGTGATTTCCTAATTTCGTGGATCTGAATGGTAATGAGGATTTCCAATCAATTATATGAAGATTGAAAACAATTACAATCTCTTGATGGAAGGGATTTTGTCGGAAGCCTTGGCTATATAAGCGGAAGCACCACCAACGTAGAAGGGATCCCCAGATCACATCTTCCCCTGTGGAAATACAAACCTCTCTCTTCAGAGATGCATACTGTTGTTTGATCAACCTTGTCTTTCAATTTCAATCTTGCGTTTCTCACTTTCAAGTTGTAATCTTGTTATTACAATCTAGTGAAATTCTACTTAATCTTTTGCCTAATCTTTTAAGATTTCGCTTTGCCTTTCAAAGAATTACCCAATAGGTTGCATGTATTAGACACACTTGTGTGACTTACAACCAGGACCCTACAATCGTCTGATTTCTCTTCTTTTACGAAGTTATTTGCTACGCTTTTAAGTTTTCAAAGCTTTTTGTTATTTTTTGCTACGACAAAAATAACTGGCACGCCTTGAACCTCCGTCTTTCCTCAAAGAGATTTCGCCTCAAAGACCTTTTTGGGCGCACTAGAAAATTTTGGCGCAACAGAAATATACCTCTAGATTACTTTTATAGGATATAAAAATATCGTATTGTATTTGTATAAGTGTCCATTGTATATCAAAACCAAATTTCACTTTAATATAGTATAGAATGTTCGCCCCCCCAACCCCAAAAAACAAAATTTATGGCTCCGTCCCTGCTAACTGGGGACCCAAGTTGCAAACTTTGTGGCAATGCGAGGAGTCCATTGAACATATTCTGAGATTATGCCCGTTTGCTATCGGGATTTGGGACTGTCTATAGAAGGTATGGGGTTTCGGTGCAAGAACCTGGCACTTTTCAATAGTGGCTAGGTAGCAATGCGAGGAAGAATTCTCCTTCAAATCCTGCTGTCACTAAACTATTTGTTTGGAATTGTCTCTTTGCTGCACTACTTTGGAGTATTTGGAAAGCGAGGAATAGGTTAATTTTGCCTTGTTCGCAAGAGGTGATAACTTATGCTATGAAGTTAGCGGAAGACTCACTATTGGCATGGAATATTGTTACCCCCAAACTGGTGGCAACGCCAAAATTGATCAAACGGTCTCCTCCGCCACAAGTGTGTTCATTTTAAATACGGACGGATGGATGAAAGATGGCGATGAGGTCTATTATGAGATGATGGTGGGAATTGGATCAATGGTTTCATGTTGAATATTGGTTGCACTAAAAGCCTTGTAGCTGAATTGTGGGGTGTGCGGCATGGTCTGCTCATGGCAAAGAATTTGGGTATCTCTAGGCTAGGCTAGTGGTAGAGCTTGATGCTGCCGTGGTAGTTCAGTGCTTGAAGAAGGAAGTGGATTCCTTATGTCCTTGTTATACCTTGGTTCGTAACTGCGTAAATCTATTGAATGGAGATTAGATATTGGAAGTACAACATATTTGTCGTGAAGAAAATAGATGTGTCGATATGCTTGCAATCCTAGCACATGATGCTCCGCCTGGGTGAGCTGGCTCGAGTCCCGTCCAGTGCAATTAATCCCGTCCAGTGCAATTAATCCCTCTTCACGGTGATGTTATACTGAGTTAGGGGGTATTGCAACTGTGATTTTTCTCTTTGATGTTCTTAAGTAGCCAAAAAAAAAAAACACAGTATATTATTATAAAATAGTGAAATTACTATTATTTTGGGGGTAGCCATATGCAGAATTAACACTAACATACTTCCCTGGCAGACTACTATTTTCTAATTTTTATAAGTAAACACGATGCGCCGAGCTGAGCTGATTTAATAAGAAATGCACGAATCGCTCTTAGACTAAGGTTGCAAATGTACACGGATGTTACATAACTTACAAAATCAGGGTAGCCAAAAGCCCTAAGCTAGGAAGCCGGTAAAGAATGAACCAAAAGAAAGGCCAAATGAACAGACAAATCAGACAGGGATACCTAGTATACAAAAGAATGGCACTAAACCTGGAGGAGCTATTCTACATTTTGAGGGTATATCTAGGGTTGCCCTAAGATCATATACAAAAGGGTGAAAAGGACAACAAATTCTCACCCCCAATACCGTAAAGCTAACTACTACCAAAAAATACTCATAACTACGATAGAATCAAAGGTGTTTATAAGAACTTAAGGATATAGAGAAAGATTGGAAGAATCTACAGTTCAATGTCAAGTACTGGTTTTAGTCTTCTCTCAACTTCACTGCTTTGCAGATTAATCTCTTCAAGAATCATAGATAAAGCCGTCTTGCAGGATCCATCATCCCTGAAAGCCAAGGTCCATCTCCCATCAACTAGAGTTTTCATTCTCGTTTTGCCATGTGCACCAAATTTAGGAGGATCCAAAAAGGGTAGAGTCGATGGACGAATCCGTAAGTGTAGCCATCTTGAATGCTTGTCATCAATTCTAGGCTGAAAATTAAGGACCAGAAACAACTAAGTAATTTTGAAGATATTAGCACAATCACAGGAAAATAAGAAAAAACAAAAATCCAATAAATATGACTATTCGGCCTATGGAAAGCAACTACATGCGAATTTGTGCTTTTGAAGATATTATATCAATACTTGTCCAGGCCACTCGGTGGCTTCAATTTGGATTAAAGATACTTTAAGTTGACCTTTTAGATAAATTCAAATCCATTCAAGTTCAACTATTCTATTTAACCTTGTTTGTTGCTTAGGAAGATGACCATGTTTCACTTTGTACAATATAGTGCAAGATAAAATCGACATTTAAGTGGGGGTGATTGGGCAGGTCTTTTAAGTTATCACACAATGGGTCCAGCTACCCTCCATTCTTTTTGTTTCCATGAACCTTTAATCACCATTCACAGGTATGACTTCTACAATTTATGGATGTTTCCCCTATGTGAATGATGATGAAGGTGCACTGTAAGATAATGCACAAGATTGGACGGGCCACCAATGCTTAGAAATCAGGTTCAGGTTCAGTAGGGGTTGATGTTTAGGTTGGATTTGGGTCATTTCCAGCTTTAACTGGTTTGCATCAGTGGACAGTTATTGTGCAAAACCTCCAGCTCTACACTCACAACTGCAGAATACAAAGGCCAACCGGAAACCCTTCCCACCCAAGCTAATTATGCTAAAATCCAAGGCTGTTATAAAATGAAAAGTAAATAGTGCATGCAAGTTTTGCAGCATTTATAAGAAATAAACAACAGAAAAAATAGCTTAACTTACATTTGTACCAGCCAAAGGTGCGGCAACACGAACAACTCCATAATGCTGCTTAAAGGGTAATTCCTCAGCAAGGAGAACCCATCCTAGTGTACCCATGGAAACCGCTAGAAAGGAGAAATGACGTTCCTTTCCCCTCTCAAATGCAATCCTACAAGGCAGTGCATGGACTGCCATGGCAGTGACCAGAGTCAGGGAACCAAGAGGTAATTAATTTTAAGACTAGAACATCTAAGAAAATTTTCATAAACAATTGGAGGGAAAGAACATAGAAAATACACACAAAACTGACCAAGAGACAGAACTGACCAAGTCTTATTTCAGTGCCCGGCTTCGGACCTGAAACATCAAGACCAGCTGTCTTGGCACGGGAGACTTCTAAATTATCGATTGGAGGACAGATAGGAGGCTCCTCAGGCAAAGGCCGACCGAGAGAGAAAATTTGGAGTTGATGAAGAAGTACAAATACCTACAATAGAAAGGTTAGAGATCCTTGTTAGACAATCAATCAGTGCAATCAGAAATGATACACAGCACCCTTGAAGGAATAAAAAAAAGGTACAGCATTAAATGTTGTGCTAAAAGTAAAAGAGCAAAGGTCTTATTTTCTTCCGTTCCTAGTTAGTTACATATATATTGTGAGACCAGCGAAAGGAGAAAGCAAAATTAAAGGTCATTTGCGGTAGCAGGCTCTATCAATAAATATCATGCATGCTGTAAGATTCAAATTGAACAAATATCTTTTGATTTCTTGTTTAAGAATTAAAGATATCGAGATAAAGAGAATATATACAAACCTTCACCAGTTCCTTCATCCTCTCTCCAGCAGCAAAGGATGACTCAGCAGGAACATCTGTATATGCAAGAGGTAAATCAAATGAATATTATTTCACATTCAAGGAAAAAGAAAAGAATAAAGGATCAAAAAAGTATGTTTGCGACCATCCAATTATTGGAACAGTATTCAATCTTACCTTCAGAAGTCAACTTCTGCAATGGCAAAAGTATGCACTTGGGCTCCTTTTGAGGTGATGAAGCCTCAATCGCTACAATCAATAGCTTAAGTCAAAATCTTAACACAGAAAATTACCATTTACAGCACCAACTTCTTTGAAGAATACCTCTTTTGCATTTTTTCCACTCGTCACAAAGCATAGTAATAAGTAGATCAGGCCAGATCCCTTTAATCTCCTGTAGAAGAATGGTTGTGCAGTTCCTATATGAATCCTGCATATAATAAGTCTAACCTGATTAGAAAATGTTCACTAATAGCTCATAGTGAATAAGTTCATATTTAAATTAAAAATTCAACTTTTTCAACCAACATAGAACATGTTGCAGGATATATTGAAATTCGAAACATAATAGATAATGAGATAAAGTACAATGGGATGTTTGATGAATATGCTTAATCATTGACACAGCCAATAATACCACTGAAGTAGAGACTACTTAATTGCCATCATTTATAGGTAACTTTAAATTCACTAATTTACCCATGAACAAGCACCGTCAACAACACATGTCATCAAGATCTAATTTGTCAAGGGATTACTACAGCAATGAGCATCTTATCTAGTCTCAAGCATGAAGCACCTGGGATTTTGTCGATAGTATCGACTTGGTAAATGCAAACTTGGGCCTAGTTAAAGATTCTTCATATTAACTAATGTTAGAGTGTTGGCATGCTTCTTAAATCCCTTTTGAGTGTCTAAAATCTAAATACCTTGTATATAACTTTCTGGACACAAGGCAGCATACTCACCTCCTGCGACAAACCCAAATCTAAGAGCCTGCAGTTTATGACATAGGTCACCATCTTTCTTACAGTATGAGATGTCATTAAGAAAATAGATTCATTCATAATACGGCTTGGCTAACATTATTGGACAAGAGAATTAGATCTAACACCCAAAACCTTGAAGTCCAAATTCTGTTCTACCCTAGCTCAACAATCATTACTACTTTTGTCCATATTCAGCTTCGTGCATTCAACTCTCGCACTTCTATCAGTAGTCAGTACCTTCTACTAAGACCTTCTTCGTAATCGCTAACCATCCACTGTGATGCAGCGTGTTTCATGAAGTATTTAGTTTAATTTTATTTCTGTCTTTATTTTTAGATTTAGGTTAGTATAAGGCTTTTATTTTCTTATTTTAGTTAGTATTGGGCTTTATGGGCTGTTAGGCTTTTAGGTTATTTAGTTTTATGACTTGTTATGCTTGGCCGTCAAGTCTTTAAGTTTTTTCTTAGCATTAGGTTTTTTTAGTTTAGTATAAATAGGCAGCTTTAGGATTTTCCAGAGGTTGTATTTTGAGAATTATGAATATTAGTCAATGTTGACTATGGAGGTTTTGCGTAAACCTGTTTATCCCTTTTCAATCTTATTCTATTCTAGCCCTTTCTTGTGAGTGAATCTTTCTATTCCTTCCGCTACGTTAATTGGTATCAGAGCCGTGTAAGTTCCTGCGTGGAAACAATGGCAGCCCGTGGCAGAGGTAGAGGAAATCAACAAAACAAAACGAGCTGGCTGAAATGTGGAGAGCGATTGAAAGCTTAACCCAGGCTGTTGACGGCTTGCGGCAAGCTTTGCAGCGCCAGGAACCAATGGGAGTTCCAGATGGTGTTCGCAACCACGAGTAGGGGTGTAATCGAGTCGAGCCGAGCCGAACATCTCAATATTCGAGCTCGAGCTCGACTGAAAATATTGAGCTCGAGCTCGGGCTCGAGCTCGGTCGAGCTTTGTTTTTGGTACTCGAGCTCGACTCGATACGAACTCGAGCCGAGCTCGAGCCTAATCGAGTAGTTTGACAAATTCAAAAATACTTATATATCTTAACAAAAAAAAATCCCACCGAATAAATTCATTTAACTAAAAAATTGAAAACATAGGATATCCAATATGAAATTGAGAAAATGAGAAATTATTTAGATTAAAAACAAATGAAAAATAAGAATCCGAAAATTTTGAAAGGCAAAACAAGCTTTATGAACAAAAAATAAAAAGAAAAAGGAAGCTGGTTGTCAATTTGCAAATGGCCGAATATGAGCTTGAACCTGCTGGTGAAGCATCAACCATGGCAAATTAACAACCAAAGCAAAATTCTCCATTCCCATAACCGTAGCCAATCCCTAGCCCCGTTAACCACCCTTTTGTTAAAGCTAGAGGTTAGATGCTTTTGATGGCTGTTCTTCTTGTCGCAAGCAGATAGGGTAAAATTCAATCTTAGTCGATAAACTGTATTGAATGCTCGCCGTCCGTCTTTTTACCGAGGATTAGTAGGCCCTTTCCATTTCTTCATACCCTGCCCGACACCTGGTCTCTGGAAGATGTGAGAGATCTAGGTTTGAAAAGAAGAGGGGTGAGGGGCGGTGTGCGTGGGGTGAGGGATTGAGAGATGAGTGGTTTGAAAAGGAGAAAGAAAAAAATGGATCAAGTTTTTTAAGACATTCTATTTCAATGACAAACTTATCCGTTTTATTAAAAATGTACTCCCTCCGTCCCAAATTATCTGACTCTTTTTGGCATGAATGTGGTCTTAAATAGGGCTACATTCATCCCAAAAAGAGTCAGATAATTTGGGACAGAGGGAGTATAAGGTATGTGTGTAAGGTTAATAAGGTTATTGAACTATAAATATATCGTATTTATTAAGGAGGCTCGTTTAGACTCGACAAGCCTACGAGCCGAGTATTAAAATACTCGAGCTCGGCTCGTTAAACTAGGGCTCGGGCTCGGGCTCGAGCTCGAGCTCGGCTCGAATTTTCCGAGTCGAACTCGAATTTTTCTCGAGTCGAGCCTGAATAATAGCTCACGAACTGTACTGTATCGCTTACACCCCTAACCGCGAGGTTGGAGATCTCGTGGAGGAAGAAGATCTTGAGGATATGGATTGCTGGATTGATGATTTTGATTATCAAAATCTTTTTCATGAAGCTGGAACCACAATCGAAGCGATAGGAGGTGAATTTGAGATGGATTGGTATGTGTTAGAACCAGTTTATGATGAGTATGAAGAGGAGGAAGATTCTGATCTCTTTGTTTGTGAAGGAGAAGATTCTGATTTCTTTGTTGGTGAAGGAGAACAATCTGATTTTGTTCTTGATGAAGGATTTGTTTGTGAAGGAGAGGATTCTGAGTTTGTCATTGGTGGAAAAAGATTGGAGAATGATGTTTCAAAACAGGCTGTATGTGATTTTGAATGGATGGATGTTTGATGGCTATTTGATCATGATATGAATCAAAAGAAGAAGCCGAAGCCGAAGCCAAATAAGAAGAAAAACACTAAGTATACTTTGTATAAGTTAGCAGCAAAGAAAATTGTGAAAGCTGGTGGATTTTTGGGCAGCAATGCAAAGGAGAAGCAAAATTCTGTTGATCCATACATCTACAGAAAGTATGCTAGGACTCGATGGAAGAAGATGACTTGGATGTCTAGAAGACGACTCGACAGGAGTCGAGTTTTTTTTCAACCTGGGGGGAATGATGCAGCGTGTTTCATGAAGTCTTTAGTTTAATTTTATTTCTGTCTTTATTTTTAGATTTAGGTTAGTATAAGGCTTTTATTTTCTTATTTTAGTTAGTATTGGGCTTTATGGGCTGTTAGGCTTTTAGGTTATTTAGTTTTATGACTTGTTATGCTTGGCCGTCAAGTTTTAAGTTTTTTCTTAGCATTAGGTTTTTTTAGTTTAGTATAAATAGGCAGTCCAAAGGAGGTTGTATTTTGAGAATTATGAATATTAGTCAGTGTTGACTATGAAGATTTTGCGTAAACCTGTTTATCCCTTTTCAATCTTATTCTATTCTAGCCCTTTCTTGTGAGTGAATCTATTCTATTCCTTCCGCTACGTTACACTGTTAGCTTACACCTTGAGATCTGCCAATTTCCTTCGGTCCATAAATTCAATAGCTTTCTAATTCACCGTTACCATACTAAGGTGAATCAAGATTTTCTGATCTTTCACCTTCACCTTTCCTTTCTCCCATTACACTACTACCAGTACCATCCCTCCAATAGAAGGATCCTCCACACCAAGTAAAAAAAATGCCACTGCTCGCTAGGATATTGTGTCATGAATACCCCCCTCCACTGTCCATGTTATTTAGAGTCGTATGGTAAGAATTAATTATTAATTAATAATCTCATGGAAGTAACATAAATCAAACAAACATAATAACAATACTTCTTTTGGAGAAAATAACAATACTTAATAAAGTCTGCAATATGATTACTACTATATCTTGTATAATCAGCAAGATAACAAACTCACCTTCAACGATTTAAGATGATGGCTTTTGAACTCTGCCTCACTATAGGGGAGCAGTTGCCGCAAAAGCCAACCACCATCCCACAAAGTTTCTGCAGATATATTTGAACGGCAAAGAAGACTAACCAATGCATCAAGGACCTAGAACACATATGCCATTTAAACACATCATGATTCTTGTATAGCAATGAATGAAATTTGCACTTTGTTGACTTTTATCTCTTTTATTTCCTACTAATCTTTTATATATGAAACTGGAGACAACAACAACAACAACAAAAGGAAAAAAAGAAGCAAAATACTATCATATTAAATATAAGTATTTAACTAGAGTAACAAATTGGTGCTACTGTTATCGAAATAGCACAACCACCATGCTATTGCCACCCTCTCACATGAATGGCCTGTTAATGGTGAATTATTGCCATGTAAATTAGACCATATGGATGCACTAGCTATTTAACTCTTTCTGTCAAATAGAAATAATCATCTCAATTAGTTGTTGTGGCATAATCTGATCAATAGATATGATCTCAGCCAACATTATTAACAATAGGCCTCCGCTTTAGAAAAGTTAAATGGAGAGGAGACGAGTTCCACAAAATGTTGTAATCACAAGGAGCATACAGCTTCGTTTCTTTTTACTTTTTTTTTTTTCCTTTGATCTGTTCAATATATTTTCGCAACTTCTATTTTACAAGTTTTTTTTTCCTTTCCTTTTCTGTTCTTCCCCTTTTAGCTCTATATATTAGCATATTTGGACCATTGGTATCAATGTAATCTCACCATCCAGTAAAATGAACTAATTTTGTTTCTCACTCAATAAAAATTTTATTAAACGTTATGGGTGGTCAAGGTGGTGATTAATTTATGAATTTTGCCCTCCAAGCCAAGAAGCAGTGCTTCGATCCTGGCCTAGTAGGAAGGGCACCCCCATCTTCCACCTATGGTAGCCGAAAAACAAAATTATGAGAACAGATTAATTTATGAATTTCAAATATATGTTTCTATATATATATATATAGTTATATTTTTGTCTACACCGCTTGCATAAATTGTTACTTTGTTAAATTTTAAATTTTTTTCAATTAATCCAATTAAATCATATAAGTTATCTTATTATTAAGATTATGTAATTATAAGAATGGATTAATGAAATCTTGTTGGACAAACACTTAAATGAATATACTGGTTGCTGAATAGTTTAGATGGCATGAATCTCAAATTCTGATTGTTTGTATGTTTACACACACTCGAAACAAATTTTAAAGAGGCATTCTTGTTAATCTATTTGTGTGGTTGAGTTGATGCTTCAATTAAAAAAAAAAGTTTTAATTTAATGATTTCTTCCAAAATCCAAGAAGGTATTCAAGCTTGTTTTCCAGTAATGAAGGCTTAAATATCATCACCCTAATTCTTCTTCATCTTTACCACTATGTTTTAGTAAAAGAACTCACTACCCATCTGATTACTTCTATTTTATATGTAATGTACATGCAGTCACATATAAACATACCTGGTTTCTATGTACACGAGGGCTTGCTCCTGCTTCCGCAAAAGAACAAGACACTCCATATTGCTCCTGTTGAACATTGAAGGAAAAGGGAATTATACAATATCATAGCATTGGTCTAAAACATAAATTCTTCCCCCTCCACAATATAGAGGAAGGAGCAGCAACAAATCTGTATCACAAATTTTCGAGCCACTAAGAATAAAAAGGAAAGAGAATATATCTGTAGTTAAACAACTTTTAACTAATATCAACCCCAGAAATTGCTTAATGACAGGTAAAGTATTCTGGTTATCTATTATCACTATCAGTTCAATGAGCAAAACAACTTCATAAATCTAATGCATGTACAGACATCAAGTCCTTCCAGTCAAGCAAACAACACATCTGGTGATAAACTTCTTGTTGAAAATTTCCAAAGATCTTATTCCTAAAAATATGTCCGCGATGAGACCAAGAAAATATGAAGCTGTATTGTCTATGTTGATGGAACAAGGCAAAACTATGTTGTTGACAATGTTGTTCAAGGGTTTTGCTTGAAATCTATATCATAGCATGACATAGAAATTCAAGGTTGAGTTTTTTTCCTAGAATGGAAGGGAAGGATAAGGACAGAATTACATAATATAGAGATTCTTTCAGAAAATCTTTTAGTTTTTATATTTCTTCTCCATCAGTTTATGTTCACTAATTCTTGTCTTAGTACTTTTTTTTTCCATATTCTCCCTTTTTTCTCCCCTTTCCCTCTCCCTGCTCAACTTTACCTTCCAATGCTGCATAAAAGAACTCAACTTAAATTATTAACCTATATAAAGTCATCAATAATTAACTAGACCCACTAGACCAGCATCGAGCTCTTCCCAATAATGATAATAACAACAATAGCTACCTTAATCCCACCAAAACCAAGACTGACTAAATTAATGAAGTAGCACACCAATGACTAATAAACTACTAAGAAAATATCTCTTTGATCAAACATGGGCCAACCGCCCTTATATATCTATTTAGGCTTTTGAGGTGGTATCAGAGTAGTCAACATAGAAACAGTTCTTTCCATGAACCAATGTAAATGACTTAACAGACATTGAGAGGGGAATTGTTCCCTTCGTCATTTTACTTTTCACAATCTTTCTTTTTACCTTTTTAGGTAGGTCAATAGAGAGCATGCTGCAAGATGAGGAAAAGAACAATACCTTCAAGTTTAATAGATATCCATCAAGCTCATTGCTAACACCATCTCTTATGGAACCACTTTCAGAAGAAAAAAGTTGCTCTTCACCTGAGCCCTCACCAACCAAAGCTTGCTGATCAAATTCAAAACAAAAGATTCTACAGTTTAATCAATTAGATAAAGTGGAAAAATTCCTAAAAAAGCAAACAGGTATAGAATGACAAACAACTATGCCCCAAGTTTTTTATTATACTCTTACCCATCCATAGATTGGTATTATATTAATCTTAATGAATTACATTTTCCAAAATACATGCACCAGCTTATGCTGTGAATGCAAATTAAACATCATTAGAATCCACATGGGAGCAAGAGATAAAGCTTATGGTAATGGCCCATTCCTTGAATACTATTGAACTATACAATCATAAGTTTTTCAATAAAAATAACTCGGACAAAATTAGTCAAACTAGTACTACTCATCGTGCCAAAAGGGGAAGAGAGAGAGAGAGAGAGAGAGAGAGACGAGAAAATCGCCATTTCAGTTGAATAAAATGACCAATATTTCTTTTCAGATAATTGGCAATGACTAAAATTAAGACTTACCAGCAAGAGTTTTTTGTGTTGTTTGCGTTGGGGAAGAATGCCAAGAACATCTAGCATTAGTTCATCCAATTCTACAAAAGCAAATATTCAGTAAGGATATAGCAGTAAGAAACAGATGTAGAGATATCAAGAACTTCATCACGTTTACCCTTTGTTTGCAACAATGTAGCCAATACACTCAAAGAGCCCAGGGCTTGTACATCATCTCCATCAGTGACATATGAAAGTAAAGTGTCCCTACATATAGCATGTATGCCAAGTTCCAATTAAACTATACATGCAGATACAGTTATCAAAAAAAATATATAGAATACAAATAAAAGAAGCAGTCCTACAATAACCTACAAATAATTGTCATATACATTATAAATTCTAGAAGGTTGCTTTCCTTGAGTTTATTTTATTATGGGTTCTAAAATGTTGAGTATTGTGGTAGGGATATCTAATGTGTTCAAAATCAAGAAACTATATAACACTTCCCCCTCAAACTTTAATTCAGCAAGTGCTATTTTTAATAAGTAAATATCCTCACTATATCATGTTTCATTTTGTTAGAGTTTAAGATTTAAGTCTAATACATATTGAGGTCAAACTATGCATAGAGCATATGAGCAACTTATTTAAACCTTGATCCCATTGCTTCTTGGGTCCTTCATCATTTGTAATGAAAGATAGCACTTAGTCCCAAAAGTGTTTAGCTGCATGTTTAAGTGATAGTAGCTAGAATAACTGGAAAAGAGAGAGAGACTTCATAAGAAGGTCCACATAGATGAAAAGACTAACCATAAGCCTTCAATGTCAAAAAAAAAATAGCAAAACAAGAAGAGAGCTTTAAAGGGATTTCTATATGCCGGTCACTCTAAAACATAATGGCATAGATCATCCATAAATAAGTGGCCAAAGTAGTCAAATCATCGTCATAAATCATATTAGCTAACATTGATTTTATGACCCATGATTGAGATACTTGATGTACAAAATGACTATAGTGTCAAACAGAAAATAATATAGTAGCGAATATTAGAGAACAGATTGTCATGTTTAAAGTTCTATCCAAGTAAAGCTATGCATTGATTTCATACTCCAAATGTCGACAAGACAACAATTATGGATGCCTTTAGCCTTTATATTAACTACAAACAGAATTGGTGTATTTACTCAACTTTTCAATGGTTGCTTCATGCTCCATATAACCTTGTTTAGAGTTCAACAATCATGCTCCCTATAAGGATGGGTGACGTGATCAAGTAGCCGGGAATTTGTTGGAGCTGTTTGAGCCTAAAGAGTCTTCTTGTAAGGCTTAACTTGTGGTACAGAGTAAAGTGAGTTAAAAATATTTATGCTTGGGCTTGATTTTCTAAACTTCGGGTTGGTGGCTGATTTTATGAATTCTTTTATTTCATCTTTGCGAATCAGGGTATCTCAGTCGTTTAGTTTCCTTATTAGTGCGAGACTTAGGACTGTAACAATTCCCTAGTAGGCCTTCGGGAAAATGACAAGTTGAGAGTTTTCATCTATTCTGAGCTTATCTTGTCGTGATTTAGTCAAAGAACAAGCCATTCTTAGCATACTTAATTTGTCAATGACTCAATGTATATCCTTCAACTTTAGAGAATTTAACACAGTTTAGAACTATCCTTTTTCCTTTTTTTTTTAATTACATTATATTCAGAAATTAGGAGTATACACACATCATTCTAGGTGTTACTATCATTGAGTACTACATTAGGGTCTTTATTACAGACAAATCAGTCATCTATTAGGCTTCATATTTAGTGCTACAATTGGGGTATTTAATGAAGAAACATTCTGGTTTGCTTTATATCCATGTTTTGACTTCTTTCATTGAATGCTTTACAAGTCCCATTGCTCATGAAATTTTTGAATGAGTAATACCTACTTTGATCTTTATCTAATTATTCTTTAGAGGTCCATCAACTATTGAGAAGTCTATATACGTAAGCTACATATATTACTATGTAAAATTTGTATCCTTACTTTGAAGTTTACTCTCTTTTATTTCAGTTTAACTGAAGCCAGCAGAGTGGAGAATAAAATGGAAAAATACCAAAATGCCTAAAAGTATATGAGATAAATACAACTATACTGTAGTGCAACAAAAGAAACTAGGCTAAAACTTCACAAATTCGAAACAAACTTATAATTACCTAATTTTTATATGATGCAAATTTAAAGACTTTTAAATTTATGAAACAAATATGTTTTCTACTTTTAACGGAAAATAAAACCAGAAACAACAAAAGATTTATGTTATATAACAAGAAACCATAAAAACCTTATCGGAAGGTAAACATATCACTTTTAACACATTGTTTCTTAAAAGATATTTAAGAACATAGAAATTATATTCATGAGCAATTGGCTATGATTAAAGGAAACATACTTACCTCAAAGACAAATGCGAACTTCGAAAATTCTTTTCTGTGATGAAGTCTTCTGGATGAACCTGTGAAGAACTAGCCTTGTTTGGTATGTCAAGACATAATTGTCCACCATTTACTGGAGCAACACTATCAATGCCTAGCTCTTTATTTTCATCTGTAAAATCACTGCCCGAAACATAGCCATTGAGTTTAGCTTCAGAATTTGGAACAAACGCCTCTAGCGGACAAAAAAGAGCTGCAGCAATGGTGTTTGCCAGATCCTTGATTTTCACAATGCGCAAGATGCAACAAAGTAGATACAAAGAAGTGACTGCACCGATCTTCATGTTCTATTTTGAAGATAACACAAATTATAGAACAGGAAGCACAGTAAGCATGTGTACAAATCAAAGATGAACTTTCAAATAACAGAATTACCACAGTCAGAAAAAGGGGAGGGGTTAGGGGGGAAGAAAAACACGGAAAAGTTTCATACACTGTCAGCATCTATCTGGAGAGCAGGAAACAGCAACGGAAGTATCAAAAGCTGCAACATATTGTCTGTTATTAACCTCCCAACAACAGGAATCCCGGCTGAGATAACATCGCTAATATAATAAAGATTGTCCTCAATTTCATCCACAGTAGCAAGTATTGCAGAGACGGACTCTGAGGATGGGTTTCTGCTCAGCCACAAAATGATATACATTAGGAGAACAAAAAGCATTCTGCTAGTTTTCATATTTAAGATTATTGCTCACACACTTACTTTGGACAGTCAGATACCAATTTGCTTAAATTGATGCATTGCTCCCGAAAAAACGAGACCAAGTTCAAAAAATAATCTGAATGAGGGGCACTAGTAACAAATTTATTGACAAAATCATCTCCAACTGAAAACCAGAGCACATGAATCAGAACAAAATATCTTTGCACTAACAAATACATGTATCTTTTACTTTTTTGGCCTAATATTGGGGGGGAAAAAAGGACAGGGAACACAAATGGAAATATAGTAACCCACCATGATAAACATTAAGTGTTAATGCCCGAACTGCAGTGCGAACCATGCTTTCTTCATGGAAAGCAAACCGTATTGCCTCAACATACAGTGGGAAAGAAACTACTTCTTCCTAGACAGCAATACAAACTTAGATTAAGTCGGGCCAAAGGAGAGAGGCATCGGAGAAGAGAGAGACATAAAACCAAATAAATGGGGTACAAATAAAACCAAATAAATTACAATTTGACAAGGCAACCAATGCTGTGATGCATAAAAGAGAGGATTACTTACATCCTGAGTCTTTACAAGCAGAGAAATCGTATTCTTGTTCAACTTTCCACTAATTGCTCTTCACAAAAACAACATGCAATTGAAATAACATTGTTAATAAATATCTTTCGAGCCTTATAAATTTGAAACTTTTTTAAAGAAAAAAAAATGAACATTATGGTGATGAGGACCACTAAAGTAAAGAAAAAACAAACCTTAAGAATGTTATATAGTACGAAAGTAGCTCTTCATTGCGGAAATCAAATGAATAAGTTATTAGGTAGTTAACATGTTCATTACTGAACATATAGTCTGCAAAATATTCACAGGGGAGATCAGTTAAACATCTAACAGTTTTAGAATCAACTACAAGGACTAAAGACCTGTAAAATTTAGTTATTTCTTCAACATCCAACTTACATATGGCATGTTCATTCTTTAAGTTCTGGATCATAATGCTTATTGTTTGAAGTAACTGAAGAGAAACAGCCACAGTTTTGCTTATCTTCAGTATACGTATAAACTCTCCCATGATTTGCTTCTCCATGAAAAATCTGCAGGAAAAATAGATGGCATAAAGATACTGAAACAAGAAACTAGAATCAATTAGGTTTTACAAGTAAGAATCAAAAGACTCACTCGAAAAAGGACGGGTCATGCTGGTCACCATATGTCAACAACTCCGCAATTGATCTCAGTGCCTCAATTACAAAATCCTACATTGTGAAATACAAAAATGAGAGCACAAAATATAAATGATAAATGGAGTAACAACAATAGGCTGAAGCAGGAGGTTTGTAACAAAAATTTTTTTACCTTATTAACTTCATTAACAATTTGAACTTTCTGCAACTGGTCCGTTAAATATCTGCACGCTAGGAAACACAAAATCAATCTAAAAATACATTTTTAAACATATACAGCTGCAGCACCTCTTCAACAACAAACAAGCTGCCTTTCTAACCTAGTCTTACAAATATGCATAAGTTATTAGTTAGAAAGTTCTAATAACTATTCACTGAAGTAATTCCCGGGCAAGGTTTCAGTATTAAAGAAGCTATCAGAGTCTTACCACCAAATAATAATAATACTAGAACATTTTAATTAATTTCCATAGAGCCAATTATTGAGCAGATATTGATGAAACATGCCAAATTCAATTCACCGGTTTGTAGTCAACTTCATCACGTGCTTTCTGTTTCCTCTAGAATTGCTATAAAAGGAAAAAATAGTTTTTTGAATGAGCAAATTCCTAAAGGTATAATAACATGCTAAAACATAATGGTTAATCATGTAGTGTATAAAACTTCAATTGTAACAACAAAACCGCAATTTTCTTTCTCTTTTATACTTCCGAATTATTTTTAAGAAGAAACAAGCAGCAGAAAGCCTATCTATCATATTGAGAAAGATCGAAACATTACTATCAATTTCGCCAGATAAGTTTCACAACGAAAAATTGCGCAAAACTAAGTTCCAAATTCATATACTACTCGACTAGATGATGAAGTTACACTGATGGAAAATAATTAAATCCCAAAAAGTAGAAAAGAATTACAGAAATTCCAATGATTCAGAAACAGAGAAAAGAAAAGGAGAAGAGAAAACCTGAGTTCTTCTAAGGAGAATCGATCTCTGGATCTCCAGAACGAAAACCACATGATTGGCACGTCAAACTTCAGAATTTGGCTCACCTCGATTCATTCTTGCTCCGCCTTGCAATTTATTCTCACTAATTCCATAGCTTAATTTAATAACAAAAAACAAACCAAAATTTGCTCAAATTTTTCTCTTTCTGGTAACTTTGATCAAAGTAACTTGAAAGAATCACGATCGAGGGAGAATTGTGTTAACAAAATCCAAAAGAAAAAAAAAAACACTTTAATTAAAGTTCGTTACCGAAAGTGGAACCAAATTCAAAATATACAGAGAATTAAATTAATTTATTATTACAGTATATGGATTGTATTTTATTTTTTAAAAATCATTTTTTGATATAAAAACCAGAGACAGCTTTTGATGGAAGGTCGAGCTGAGCTGGCATCTTTTCGGGTTAAGGTTCGGGTCAGATTCGCATTGATTGGGCCAAGCCGGAAACAATTTCCAATTGAAGTCAAGCCTTCAATCGTTTTGGGCCGTCTACAATCGTTATCATTTTCAATTATTAATATTATTATCAATATATATATATATAAATAAATAAATTACTACTATATATATATATACTACATATTAATTTTATACACTCTGGAAAAGACTAACGAACCCTTTCAACTTTCATTCAGGAAAGAACTAATCGCCCCATTTTCGTAATTTACCTTCATGGCTTTTTACTTCATTGTCCTCTTTAAAGGTTTTGTGTCTTTTTCAGCCTAGGTAATTATAGTAATCTCATGTTTAAACTAAGTAATTAAATATCTAATGTTAAAACTAATTAATGTTGTTTGGTTGTTCAATGTTCCTCTCATTCTCAAACGTTTCTACCAAAAACAGAGCTCAAATGCAGCTCTTCTCCTTCCCCGTCCCTGACCCTTCCCCAATTTCTCTCTTCTTTTTTTCGTAAACCCATGGGGGGAGGGCATCTGAGACTATAATCAAAGCAACCCCATCATCTTTTTTCTCCCCTGTTTTGTTTAGTTTCGTTTCGGCATATATCGGCCGAAGGCGAAATGATCGACGGAGGAAGAGAGAGAGAGAGAGGCAGATTGCATAAAATTGTTGCTCTTACCGTTCTTTGCACAGGTTTGTAAAATCTTTATACCTTCTCCGATTTTTGGCTCTGAAATTGAATCATTCTTCGAATTTTTTTTTGAAGAATCATTCTTTAGTTTTGATGTTGAGTAATTTTGGGTTTTGTCAATTTGTCTTCTCATTTCTGCAATCTAACGAAACATGTAAGCAATTTGTTTTCCCCTTTAATTTTTATGTAGAAAAAGTTTAATTTTACAGCCATGTCAATGCACAAATGAACCTTGCTCATGGTCATTGCTCAAGTTTAAGTTTAATTTTTTATCAGCAATTTGTTTTCACATTTTTTGTCTTCATCTTGCTTTTGTTATTGCAGTACAGGGAAGTTTTAGGAAGAGGGGCTTCCAAAAAAGTGTATCCTTCCTGGGTCGGATAAAAAATTGAGAATATCAACTTCATCACTGAGATTTTTACTTCGAGATTGGAGGGGATTTGCCAAAAAAAAGAAGACTTGTTTCGTTTAGTCCCGCATGACTGTTAGGATTCAGAGGCAGAAGAGGATCCTTGAGCAGAGGTTTAAGGTTCCACATGCTTTGAATCAGTTCACCAAGATAGTCCACAAGAATCTTGGTATGAATCTTATTGTTTCTTTCTTTTGAATCCATTGAAGTTTGTTAATATGTCAAATTAATAGTTATAATAATTACATGGGTTCATCATTATACGTGATAAATCCATGGTTCCATTTACGTGTGAATTCTGGGTAATAGAATAAAAAAAATTGAGAACCCTATAGCCATTTGTCTACAATCAGTTTTTGTAATTTACAAAATTAATTTTGCTTAAATAGATTGCCTTATTCGGTGAAAATGCATTCAGTCTTTAGTTTTAGTTTACATGCCACTTAGTAGTGAACTGAAAAGTACACTTTTATTGTTTGGTGACATTGTGAATGATAAAGGATTTGTAATTTTTAGGGAATGTGCTTTGAAAGATATGGCCATTGTAATGAAGCAACATAATATAGTAGAGGAAGCGATTGAACCCATCGAGTCATGATTCTCTTGATAATATTCTATTGGATTTGTACAAGGTGGGTATTTGTACAAATCATGTATTTAAGTTCGTTTGATTTGTAACATATGGCTCACTTTGATTTACTGGTTATTCTACAGAGATGTGGAAGATTATATTATCAAATTGCACTTTTGAAGAGCAAGTCGTTCTTAATTCAACAAAGGGTGTTGTTGGGATGATTCTTCGATATACATGAAATCTTGCAGAGGTTTGAGGTTTTTTTTTTCAGTTTTTGTTTGATGAGTTGCTGTAATCATAGATGGTGTTGAAATTCTTTATTCATAGTTCAACGCTTGCATAGAAGAGGTGATTTGAATCCTCTGCTTCTCTTGCATTTTCTTGCGCTTTCAAATCACCATTTGTTTGATTTTTTGCAGCTGCACTTTTTGTTCATGTTTCGGTTTTCTAATTTCTGTTTGTTCTCTTTTTGAAGCAATGAACCTTTGAATTGATGAGCAAATAAACTTATGTAAATGGTTTGTTTGAAATTGGTCAATTCATTCATATTGAAAATTTGTATAAATATCATGAATTATATATAATTATAAATACATATAGATATGTGTCAGGCTTCCATAATATGTGACTAAATATGACATTTGCATGATTTAATTCAATTGTTTTGCTGTTTAGGCATGGCATAAGGAATTATTTGTTGAGCATTCCCTTACTACATGGGTGTTAGATTTCTTCTTGCAGTAGGACAACATACTTTTCTAACTTGCTTAGATCAAACGGTTTAGACTGTGAGCAAGCTCCTTGGTTAGTTATTATTATTATATTTTGGAGGTTTTTTTTTCCTACAAGAGATTTTCATAAATACTTCTTTTTTGTAATAATCATCTGCAGAAATAAATGAAGGTTAGGTTCCCTCAGCGTGGAAGAAGTGGCAGATCTATTGTTACTGTTAAAAATATCAAATTTGGATCTGGGAATGAGGTGAGTTGAGATGTTTGGTAGTTTAATTTCCTCTCATCTTCTCATTTGTGACTAACATATGTTTTTTTGCATGAGCTACCATTTAAAAAGGCAAATCTGACCTTTGAAAAGGGAGAGAAAATTAGCTCTTTGCTCCAGATGGTTCTGAAAATACGACTTTACTGAAACAAATGATGGGTTCAGTTCAGAAAAACCAACAAGAGTTCAAGTGGTACTTGGGGAGTGCAGTGTTCTACTAAATTACTTTGAGCACAATCAGGTATTTAGCCTCTGTACATAATATATTATGTATACATAGAGAACTGTTTTCCTTTAAATTTCATTGTTTATCATGATGATGCTAAAGTTACTTTGGTCCATTATCAATAACAAATACAATGTTAAATGACTAGGACAGAAATTTTTAAACTTTTTGGATCTTTACACAGGAAATATGGGAAACTTGCTTCTTATTATGTTTCACATCGTTAGTCCTATTGATGATTCTGACAAGGACCCTAAAGCCTCCCTGGAATAGCTTGACTGTGGCTAAAGAGAACCACATTCAGCACATGACATTTTCTACCATATCTTGCGGTTGGATTTTGGTAAATGATTCGAAGGATCACCATAGCTTTCCTTTTGCCTGTCTTTCTTATTCTGTCTATTGCATTTTTAAATAATTCATATACTAATATTTAATTTGGTTTAATTTATTTAGAAGTAGCTTTAAATGGACTTTGAAGCTTATGAAGAAGTAAGACCTGAAAGTGATCGTCTCATTCAAAATCCGTGTTTCAGCCAAAGTGAAATTCTTACTCTACACGCCATTGTAATGCGTTGATGGCTCTAACTTCAAGCGTGCATCTCATGCTCCTTAGAAACAAGGTAAGCTTAGCATTTTGTTTTAAGTATGCATTTTTTTCATGTCTAAGTTAAGGCAGAATTTTCGATGCCAAGAAAAAAAAAGGTTAAGGCAGAAATCTAAGGTATTTTTAAAATTTACTTCATAAATATACTACTATTAATAAATGTGTAAGAACTTTTTAAACCCTTTTTTAGTAAAATTTAGCGTCTGTCTAATTTTGTTTGTTCCCTCCTCTCCATGTAATATTCTGTCAATTTTGCTATACCTACTGCATCAATTGCATTGATCGTGTTGGATTGGGATGTGCAAAATACAGGTATTGCCTCCATTGATTTCCCTCTGTTTGCAACCGTATTAGGTAATAGCAGTAGTGAGGTTATAGATGTGTCTTTTAAATTACCAATTACTTGAAGTCATTACAAAGAGACTCTTCTTAACGTTTGTGTAAGATTCGACTTGGGTCGTTGCTATTGTTTCTTTGTGTCTGATCAATCTTTAGGCGTTGATCATCTCTTTTTTTGGCTTACTGTGTACGAGGAGTGAGACAGAGGCGCCTCCTTTCTCCTGCTCTGCACTCATAGCTACCTAGGTGAGCCTTTTTGACTCAGTTCCAGTGTCTCTCCATTTTTTGGTCCTGCTTTGTTCATTGCTTGGATGGGTATATGTTGGTTTCTCTGCCGATTCCATGTTGGGATGTGCAACAGTGTAGAAGAGAAAACGATTTGGTTAAACTCAAAATCCCGTGGGTCTGATTCTATGGACTCAAATTTTGCTAACAAACTTTACCTTTTCAGGTGAAATTGTTGATAGATGTATAAGATGATGTAGATAGAGGATCTGTTGTTTTTTTATGTATTTTTTTGCGCTTAATTTCATGCATTTTTGTCGCTCCCTCAAAGTTATACATGGATGCATAATATCAGGATCATGTTATGTGTGTTTGTATTCATTTCTTCATTGTTTGGTGTTATCATGATTGGCATTCTAACAATTGTTCATGCGGCCATTAGGATGTGTTATGTGTTATTTCATTTAATATATTAGTTGTTTTATTTGCCCATTTAGTAGTTAAGTATCTTTTCTTTTGGTGGCGAATATCTGTTTCAGAACGCTAAGAAGATGGAGGAATGGCCAACCCGTTGAGTTTTAGGAAGCTCACAAGTCAGCAATCCAAACAGTGATCAGGCTTCCTTCAGGAGAGTTAGTTTCAAGTATATCTTTATTTTTCTTAGATTGCAGAATTGGATGATGGAAACTATGGTTAGAATAGGGCAAATTCCTGGTGAAATTTCCATAATTTGTAGTAATATGGTATCATGGAATTGTATAATTCATCATGCAGTAAACACTTTATATTGCAATTTGGTAATTTGTCATAATTATATACTAAACCAAGTTTCGTCTCCTGGCAATCAATTTTTTCATTGTCTCCTTAATAAAAGTTCAAAGGTATTTGGTGATCTGTACAGGTTCTTTGATTATCATCATTTAACTTAAAGTGTATTGAATTCTAAATGCTAATTAGTCAAAGAAAAAGAAAAAAGGTTGTAAAATGAAGGGGTGAGTTTCCATGGCAGGTCAAAATCATTTAACTTTAAGGAAGGATCGAGGGTGGGAAGATAAAAATTGGTTGGGAATCGAGGGTGGGAAGAATTCAATAAGTAAGTGGCACTAGATTTCTCTGCAATTCGTTGAAGTAGAGTTTCTCTAAGGTCAGCCCTCTATCAATAGTTTACCTTTTCCCTTTTTAAGATAAAAATTTAGTGTGGAGCTCCTTTTTTTGCTCTTCATTGTGTTTATCTTCTCTGCAATTCGTGCTCTGTTCTCAACTGTATCTTACCAACTTCAGTTATCCCTTTCCTTCAACGTCAATTTTCAAATTCCCAAACTTTCTATATATTTTGGTTGGAGACCTTTGTATTTGCTTCATTGGGTCTTTTAAGTGTCTCATGTTATATATAGTGTCTATGGATCAGTTCTGTATAAACATAAGTTTGCTTTTGAATGAGAACTTTAGTAATCATATATTATATGATTGACTTTATTATGCACTGAATCTGCTAATTTTGAAGCCTTAATCCTGACTATGAATTGGTTCTACAATGATCTATTGAACTTTTGATGCATGTTTTTTACACCTGATTCCAAAACTAGGAGACTTTGAGATTTTAGTTTTGAGTTTTCACTTGATATTTTGCTGCTATTATGAACAACAGTATCAAAGGAGACTTGGTAGACCAGCATGCTAAAACTGCAGGAGAAGCTTATTTATAGTCATGTTTAAGTTGAGTGTGAAGTCAACTAATGAGGAATAGTTTATTTTTGGAGGCATTTTCTTCTTAGATGGAAGCATGGGTTGTTTTCCTTTAATTTCCTTTCCTTTTCCCTGAAGATTCTGCCACTATGAAGTTAATTCTACTTTAATTTCTTTTTCTTTTCAAACCTTAAATTAGGATGGGAGAAGGCTATGAAGGAAGTATTAGCTTTGAAGCAACAACTTGATGCTGCTACTAAGAAACATGCAGCAGTTGAAGATCAAGTTGGTCATCTTCATGGGGCACTCAAGAAATGTGTCAGACAACTTAAACAAGCTTGAGAAAAACAAGACCGGAAAATCAATGAATCTGTTGCTAATAAATGGCATGAACTGGAACTTTCTAAACTTGAGAGTGAGATTCTACACCTCAAGGCTCAACTTGAAACCATTAATTCAAAGCTTGAGGCTTTTGAGAAAGAGGATTCAACTCTGTAAAGAGAATTCAACCCTTACAGATAAGCTCTCTGTTAAGATGAAGAGATAGAACCTACGATTATGGAGAGGGACCTGAGCACCTAAGTAGGTAAAAGTGCCACTGATGTGGGCAACGGTAGTGATATCAGTGAAAATTTGGACACATCATTTAAAGTGAAAAGCTAGACTTTTCTTTAGAACAACAATATAGTTCTGTGGAAACAAAGTTTCCATTTGATTATAACTTTACCATTTTAGTGTTGTTGCTTTGCTTTTCTATGGAAATTATATATTTAATTATGTTAACCTATATAGCATGAATGCAACTCTTTTCACCATTTTCAAATGCTGACTAGATTTATAATTTCCCATATTTTACTATATGCATATCTTTCAAAAAAAAAAAATCAGATGCATCAAACAGGCACATGCCCTAGTTGCATCGAATAGGCAGCTTGGGCACAGAAGTACAAACGCCCCCAAAATATTTCCCAAGGGTTGTAATTTGATAGATTTAACAACCATCGCTGCCAAAATATTTCCCAAGGGTTGTAATTTGATGGATTTAACGATTGCGACTGTAACAAAAAGACTGTGACGAAAAGACTATATAAACTTTCTTTTATAACCTTCGTCCCCACCTTATATCCATCCATGACTATAACAAAATGATTGTAGTGAAAAGTTCTCCGCAGCGCTAGTGCGGAGTAGCCCTCTTGTTAATTAATTATTATTATCTATCTATACTAATTATAAAGCCAAAACCTGAGTTTGTCTCACGAGTTGACTCGAAGACAAACTCAGTGTTTTAAAAATTCAAAACAAAATAAAAACTACCCATCTTAAATAAAAACTACTGTAGACACTAATTTTTGTCATATATCCTTCAATTTAAATCAATTTATTTCTTAATTGGCATTAGGGTCACCTAAGGGGCATTTTGGTCATTTTTCGCACTAACGCATTTTTGTCATTTGCACATTCATGGGCATTTTAGTAATTTTTAGTACACTTTTAATTTAGGTTAGCTAATTCATTTCTTAGTCGTCTAGATTGCATTTGAAAAACCCAAAAAATATTAATGTGCACGTTTGGCATTTTTACATATTTTATGGCTTAGTTTCATTTAGTAATTTAGCATTGTTGCATTTTAATCCTTTATTTTAAAATTTGTTTCTTAATTTGCAAATAGGGGGCATTTGAGTCAATTCTTAAATTTAAGAATATTTAGGTAATTTGGTTCACATATCATTAGGTTCATAATTCTAAAAAAGAAAAAAATATATAAATTGGAAAATCATAAAAAAGAGAGTTGCATGCCATTTGCATTTGCATTTATATAGAACATATGCCATGGTCCCTTTATATTGTTATTCTTATAAAGATACAAAAGAAAATACAAAAAATAGAAATTGGAAAATACAAAAAATGGAACAATACAAGTTTAGGTTGCATGATCCAATTTTCTTTGTCTTCCCTTGAGATCTAGCTTATGCTTTCTAGTTGATTCTCTTGTTGATCCAAGCCTGCAAGCAAGAAAAGAAGAATTTAGTTTGTGTTTGCTGAAATGACAAAGCTTGATTGAGATTCTGTTGAAGAACCAATGGCTATGTACTTGCAGCTTCTACATTGAACATGGCCTTTAATTCCAGTTGTAAAACAATCATTTTTTGTGCCAAACAATTTAGCACATAAATTAAGGGCATGAGCAGCAAGCAATTTTCGTATCACAGTGAACAACATTGTTTCGCAAGACAAGCAAAACGCTAGATAGTAAAGGGATGTTTCAGCAACAACAAGCACAACAAGCAGTCCAGTAGTGCAGAGCAATTCATCAAGCAATAGACATCCATTCAAGCATTCTCACATACACTGCATAAAGCATAGCATTTCCCAAAGCCAATAGATTCAACAACTTTACATTACAGCAGTAAACATTTCCCATTTAGCTTTGTAGCTAGCATAAGCTTAATCACATTACATCACCTTAGCAAGCATTTAGTTATGCATTTTTATCTTTACATTTAGATAGTCCATTTGCGTGACCAAAATTCACAAACAAAGCAGACAAATCAGAGTCAATCGATCAACAATCCAGCAAGGCAATACCCCAATTCCAGGCAGTTATGCAAATAGAGAGAGACAAGAAAATGAGCATGTGGGGAAATACATTCAGTTATAGACAGAGAAAAGAGAGAGATGATACTTGAGAGGGAGTTGTTCATCCCTCTGCCACCTCAGCTGGTTCTTATCATCAACAACTCACCATTGCCACTTCACTACTCCCACTAGATTCCCTTAAATTCTCGGGAGCCACCTGCACAAGAGACAGAATGAATCGGTTAGAGAAAAAAGAGAAAAAAAGGAAAATAACCAAAATAAAAGGGAATTCATTGAAGGATTCCACGGGGGGCTCATACACACGGATAGACTCTCCTCTCTCCCGAATACTCTCTCTCTTTAAAAACTCATGCTGATCCTCTCTCTCTTCAAGCCCTCTCTTCGATCATGAATCACATTCCACTTTTGATGAACACAGAGATGGATTCAATGGCTCCCTCACTCTTCAATCGATCTTCTTTCTCTGACCTACACTGAATACATACTCACCCTCTCACTCTTTCCTATAGAAGATTCTCCCTTCCCTCTGTAAAGAAGACACCGATTACCAAAGAAAAGAAACAAGGCTCCGGGTTTTCTCATACTTTTCAAGCGAAAAAGGGAAAACAATGGAGGGAAGGGACCTGCGTGCGAATCCTTTGCTCGAATGCTGCTCAAAGATTGAATCTTGCTTCCTCATTTCTTGAAACCCGAAACCCAGCTTGGCTCTTCATTCTTGAAACTCAAAACGTACCTTGTTCTTCGGATTTCTTGAGGGCTTGGAGATTCGGGAAGGTGAAGATCTTAAATTTGGGGTTAAAAGGGATTCCTTGAACAAATTTTGTTGAAGGATTGAAAAGAGGAAAAGGCTAGGGTTTCTGTTCTGCATTTGCGTTTGAGAAGAAGAAAGAAGGAGGAAGAAGAAGAAGGGACCCGAAGGTGACAGTTTCAAAGGTTTGAAAAGAAGCAAGCTCGAAGAGAGAGGAACATAATGAAAGGGGAATTACGGCGTCGTACTTGAAGGTCGGAGGCGAGATTTGCAGATGGGTGAGAGTCTAGGGTTCCAGTTCGTGATTTGTTGAAGGCATTGACGAGGAAGAAGAAGGAGGATTCGATTTAAGGGGTATCTGGTCCTGAACGGTGTCGTTCAGAGTGGTAATATTTCTTTCCTTGTCAATTTACTCCTCTTGGATATCAATTAATGCGATGCAAGGCTTGTTGGTTTTATGTGTTTGATTTTGCTCCTAACTTCATGATTGATGAAGTTTATTTGTATGGATTCATATGCGTTTATAATGTTATGGTAATAGTATGATGATTAAAGTATGGACTTTGGTAAAAAGCTTGGGTTTTTAGTAATTGTTTTGCATTTGGTTGATTAAACATGATGAATTAGGTCTATGATTGTTATCAATGCTTTAATGGTTCATTTTTGTGAAGATTTATGTCTAAGTTTAATTTGCTAGTCTCCATGTTAAAGTTGTGATTTTTGTTGGTTATAATATGATGAAATGAACAAATAATGATTAGAATTTGATTATGGTAATTTTCCTTGGGATTTAATTTTGAACTAAAAAATCGAGTCTTTAGTATAAAGTTTTAATTGTTAAACTATAGTTGATTCAGAAATGGATTCCTGATTACTTCTTGAGTTGATTTTAATTATAAAAAGGAGATTTTGAATTTAAAGCTTGAATTTTTAAATTAAAATTAGCTCGATAATTGATTTGTACATCATTGTGGGCTAATCTTAATTTGGAAAACCTAAGTTTTGAATTAAAAGGTCAAATTATTTTGATTAAGAATTAACTCAAGGAGGGATTGGTGAATCCATTTGAATTGATCTTAGTTTAAGAATCAAAACTTAAATTTAAAGGCTTAATTCTTTTAGGTTGAGTTAAAACAAGGAAATAGTTCTAGTTTTAATAACTTGCTTTTAGGTTCATAAGGTGATTGTGCAATTGAGTCCCTGATTTGCTTTATTCATGTTTGATGATTCCTGAACTTTACTGATTGTTTTTTTAGTGTGCAGAAAGGTCCCCAGTGTGTCCGTTTTGGCCCTTAAGCTTTTGTTTCCCTTTGTTTTAAGTCATTAATTATTCAAGTTATCGGCCTAATTAAGCCCTGGGATTTGTAATAAGTTAGTAATTAGTGTAGGGATAAAGTAGAATCATATGCATTCATGTCATACATGTTATATGTCACCTTGCTACATTCAAAAATGCATTAACACTCGTCTTTTGCCAAGATGAAGGACCTCTCGGATAAATGTACTCGGGTACGAATTTCTGGGAGATCCTTTTAGACCGGTCTATTCCATAAATACCCCCATAATGCGTGGGAAGGGTTTATGGAGTTGATTTTGGGTAGACTTGTGTTAATGCATGTAAATAAGATCAACCTTTCATACATTTTAATTGTCATTCATGAGAGTTAGCTAAGTAAGAATCAGTAAACAGTAGTTGTTTTACAATGACGGGTGGGCCCCAAATAAATGTACTCGGGTACGAATTTTTTGTCCTCGCTCCGAGATTGAATTATTCCCGAGATACCCCCATAATGCGTGGGAAGGGTCTCGGGTTAATTTCAAGTACACTGATGTTTACTGATTAAACTAAAATTCACCAATTCATGCATCATTTGCATTCATTCATCCGAAAAATAAGATAAAAGCAACCTTTAATATTAAACTGTTAGATCTAGTTTAGACTAGAGGTACCGTCATTTGACGGGCGCTCTGGGGGTGCTGATCCTTCCCCAGGCGTAATCGACTCCCGAACCTAGATTTAGGTTACGAGACCGGACCTTAGATTTAGTGGGTCCATGCCAAGCTTGAGACCTCATTAGACCATTAGGTTGATGGATAGGTGGTTAATCACACCTTAGAAAAAAAGATTAGTGGCGACTCCTCTTTTCCAAGTCGTTTCGGCAGGGTTCCACGGACCCGAACGTTTCGACAACTACCCATTAAAAGATAAATATAATATTTAAATTTATTTATATCATTTTATAAAAACTACCTATTGAAAAAAAAACTGTCATAAACCACTCACGTAGTGAGTGCCCTGTGTCTTGTATTATTATTAATTAATAAATAAATAATGGGAATTACTAAATACCGCCCCCTTGGACTATTTTACCCTTTCCTTCAAAATTTTCAATTCTCTCAACCTTCAAACTTTTAAATCTCAATCATTCAAGATTGCTAATATTGACATATCCATACCCATTTAAACAGAATGAATTGCCCAATACTTATTAAAGAAAAAAAAGAAATTAAAGGAAAATCTTTAAAAAAAACTTTAAAGAAGAAGAAGAGGAAAAAAAAAAGGCTAGTCGCGATCCGCGTGCGACCCATTCCATGGCTCAGATCGCAATCCGTGTGCGACCCAGCCATGGTCGGGTCGCGACCAGCCTTTTATTCTTCTTCTTCTTTAAAGGTTTTTTTTTCTAGATTTTCCTATAATTTCTTTTTGTCCTTTAATAAGTATTGGACAATTCATTTAGTTTAAATGTGTATGGGTATCTCCATATTAGCAAGAAGACTTTAATCTTTGATTAATGATAAATAGATATTTTTTTTATTTTTTTTTCAAAAAAAACATACTATCCAAAAAATCTTTGTTCATGAATTTTGATGTTATTTTACTTGAATGATTTTAAATGATTAAGATTTGAAAGTCTGAAATTCGAGAGAATTCGAGAGAAATTGGATAGAAAATAAGCAAAGGGCGGTATTTACTATTTAGTAATCCAATAAATAAATAAATACTCCTAGTGCTCTAGTAATCAAAGTAAGGCACGGCAATCGGTGCGGTGGGTAAGGTTAAGTAAAGTAATGTAATGTAATTGTAAATTGTAATGATAAAAAGTTCTACTTAATAAAAGAAGCCTAATATTGACTTTTTACCCAATTAGCATTGCTTTGCTTTCTGCTTTGCTTGGAGCGAGATAGAGAGACGCCTCTTCTTCTTTGGCTTTGAACAACTCCAAATCCAATCCAAGTTCCTGAGAGGAAATTTAAAATTCAATCAAGAGATCTTGACTTTGTTCCTAAAGATGGCGTACGTCGACCATGCCTTCTCCATCTCCGACGAGGATATCATGATGGAGACATCCTACGCCGTCAACAATCGCCCGCCGTTCAAGGAGATCGGCCTCGCCATCGCCCTTCTCGTCTTTGGAACGCTTGGGATCGTCTTGGGTATCTTCATGGCCTACAACAAAGTCGGCGGTGACAGAGCCCATGGTATTCTTTCTTCTTTCTTTTATTTTTCCATTCAAATTTTAAAACCCATTACTTCAAAATTTGTGGGGTTTTGAATTTGATTCTTTTTCTTTTGACTCCTTCTCAGGGCTTTTCTTTGCAATATTAGGATGCATTTTGTTTATACCGGGCTTCTATTACACCAGGATTGCCTATTATGCTTATAAGGGTTATAAAGGCTTCTCTTTCTCCAACATTCCCCCTGTTTAACGACTGTTCAACTTTCCTGCAACGCCCACTATGTACAGATCTTCCTTCATTTTTCCCCATTTTCGTGTTCCCTTCCCTGTACTTTTCTTGTTTATGTATTCAGGATGATTTTACTTCTGTATGTTATATTTGTTCCATTGTAGAATTCTTACACAATTGTCTTGTTTCTTGTGGTTGTTTATGGCTTATACACTACTTAATCTCAATACTTATACCCAGTGTTCTTATTTTTCTTCTCAATCAGTTTAGTTTTTGAGGCTCGTTATCATATCCTAAATAGTAATAGTAGTAGTAGTTATTATTCTCATGTTCATGCCTTCAAAAAAGTTCCTTTTCTTTAAATTCCTATATTTGTGATTGATGTCAGTTAAGGTTGGAATTTCTTTCCTACCTAGTTTTGCAATTATTGTCAGCTAAGATTTTTACTGTACTAGAGTATGGATCCGGGTTTATTAATTTCCTTTCTTTTTCTTTATCACTTTTATCTTTGGAACAAAATGTGGGATAAAGTTGCTTGAGTTGAAGTTCGAAGTTTGAACCATGTTTCCTTTGACAATAGTAAGATCACTATAACAACTATTGTAAAATTTGCCTTTTGATATCCTTAACTGAATTTCGTGAAGAGATGGTAAATATTGTTTGGAATGTGAATGTTTTCTTGAATTTTGCTTATAAGTACCAATTTTTTTATGGTGACATAAGTAATAATTAACTTGTGAGCTACTAAGCACTCATTGTTAGTAGCTCTTGCCTTGAGGAAATCATATTATCTGCCTTATTTGTTGTGTGATTTGAACT
This sequence comes from Corchorus capsularis, assembly GCA_001974805.1. Classification (NCBI taxonomy): domain Eukaryota; kingdom Viridiplantae; phylum Streptophyta; class Magnoliopsida; order Malvales; family Malvaceae; genus Corchorus; species Corchorus capsularis. The sequence continues at coordinate 79,747 of AWWV01010814.1, forward strand.
GTGCATTAATTTCATGATACTTTTGCTTTGTAAAGATTGCAAATCCATTGCCATTGAATTGTTAGTTACTTTTATCTTTTAATTTTACCTGCATTTATTGGTGCAAATACAACTAGTCTTGCTTGCTACAACTTTTAGGTGAATTAAAGTGTCATATGTGGCTTATTAACCTTCAGCAAAATGTTCTCTTTCATAATTGTGGACATGTAAACCATTAGGTTTATTCTTCCCGATAAACATAATTTTGTGGGATGCAGCAGCAATGCCAATCATATTATTGAGCCAACTTGCATTAAGCGGATTTACTCTGCTTTCTTCAGGCAAACATTGCACCCATGATTTGACAATAGTAGCTCTTACCCTGATGTTTTATTCTGTCAACTATCATCAATTAATCTGAATTTTTATGGTCTTTTAGGAGCTATCATTATAAACTAGCAAAACGAATATGTCTACTTTCCTGCTGAATATTTGTACAGCTCTCTGTTCATATCTGATGGTTCATGAACTTCATAAAAGTTGCACTATCCTCGATTTTAAAGTTAATTGCTAATCTCCAGCATTCTAATTATATCTAGTGCACAATCTGCTGGTGGGGGATTATGTATTGATCAGCACATTTATCTGTTTGGGCTGACTTGACTTGATATGTTTTAGGAAATGAGGATGTCAGAACAGGTTGATACACATCTATACTGATTATATGTATTCTTAAATACCTTCACCACTTTTGTACTTATACTTTAAAATGATTTCACTACTACTTTTTTGTATTAATTACAGAGCTACCATTCCAGATTCCTAGTACTGTATGATCAGCAGTTTGGGTCTTCCACCAAATTTGCTAGATGTCTGATGCAATCTTTTTTGCTCTGGTGTGCATATCCAACACCTGTACCCAAGTCAACTTCGTCGTCAAGAATTAACTACTTTGTGTTTGGTCTTATTGGTATTACTGGATTGTTTACTCCTATAACTAATCATCTTTCTACTTATTTTGTATGCTATTTGTCTTTTCACTAGAATCATGTATTCCCTCTTTGTAGCCTACTGCTTAGTGTAGGTTTCCTATTGTTTAGTGGAGTTAATTTTCCTTGCTTGGTTTCTTGGGGCGTTCTTAGACTATGACTGGTGTAAATATTGATATATAGAGTAATGATTGGTGGATCTATGGAGAAAGTTGACACTAATGGAGGATGAAATTGAGAGGTGAAGTTTAGGACTACTAGGTACTAAATGTGAAGTTTGATGAAAGAAAATTATTTACTTGTGGATAACTATTAAGTTAACAAGGTGTTTAGGAAACAACAATTAGAAGAGGTCAGCGATGATGAAGGGAGGCAGATTGTGCAGGATAATGGAGAGACTACTAGGTGGTACACAGGGAGGCAGATTGTGCAGGATAATGGAGAGGCTACTAGGTCGTACACGGAGCTTTGAAATAGTTATTGATGCCATGGATTTGATGGGTGAGACCAACATTCTATGTCAGTATGGCTTGGACTAGTTTCTGGGTAGGTATTAGATCAATTAGAATGTACTAATTTGTAAGGGGTTTGATAGGAGATTTTGGGGGAGTTGATATTGCAGAGGTATAATTTTTATGCAGTAGGTTATTTGGTTCTGTGGACTAAATGAATAAATACATCCTAAAAAATGAAAGGAAGATGTAATGGGTGTGAATGTTTGGGATGCTAAGGCTTATGTGAGGTATGGTGTAAGCTTCTTCCCTAGTATTCCTTGGTCTTTTGGAAATTTTGGACATGGTGAGAGAGTGTCATTTTGCTCTCGAAGAGCTTGGGGTAAAAGCTTTCATTTATTTGAATGAATTGATTTGGATATTCTAAAATGTGTATAAATTGCTAGATGATACAAATGATTCTGGCGGGTTAAAGAGGGTGAAAACAGCAAGCGTTATGGAGGTAGACAAAAGGAGAGCCATGCAATATGGTCTGGTGGATGTGAAATGGATCGTATATGATAATCTAGAAAGTAGGAGCAATGTTAATACTGAATTTAGTATTGGAATCAATGAACGTGAAGCTTTAAATAGGATTTCTGCATGGAAGAAGCTGGTTGCTGGTTATATGCAAAAGAAGCAAAGCTCAACTTTTGTAAATGTGGTGGGTTTAGCATGATGGGAGTAATAAGGTTAAGTGGTTTTTTTTTTTTGGCCAGAAGGTTAAGTGGTTTATATAATTATATTGTGCTTTTTTTCTGATACAATCTTTTTATTTTTATTATTATTTGCTTTTACGTGGACCGTCTTGAAACATATATGATTGGCTAGATGGTCGTATGGTAGATGAAACTGGCTGATTAAAGAGAATGGAAATGGCAAGGATCATAAAAGAGGAGAGCCTTGGAAGTAGGCCAAATGTTCAAATCGAGTCTAAACTTTTTGCGAGTTGCTCAAATTGAGTATAAACTTTTATTGGACACCAAATTGGGCCAAAACATTTGCAAAATGCACCAAATTGAGCCTTTTTTTAAGAGAATGTTTGTTGTGTATTACACCCGTGTTTGAGACGTGTTAATTGAAGAAATTAGGAAATTAGGGGTTGATGTGGCCCACGTAATCAATTAAAGTGAGGGAAAATTAAAAAAGAAAAAGAAAAAGTCAAAGAAATTATGTCTTAATTTTCTTTTTCTATTTCTTTTCATTCCGTCTCTTCCTCTTTTTATTTTCTTTCTCTGTCTCCTTTCTCTTCATTACAACTTCACCTTGCTTCCACCACCATCGGAACCACCGTGAGCCATCGCATTGGAACTTTCAACCACCCTCATCAGAGTTTAAACTTTCCAGAAACGTTCCTCTCTTTGTCCTGATTCCAAATCCGGTGGTATCCTCTCCCAAATCAGCCTTTAAATGACCCAAATCAAGCCTTAACCGAGCCCTCAAAAGCTTTCCGATCCCGGTGATTTCATCGTTGGATTGACTTGATTCCAAGATATGTTGTTCCCCACCCGAAATACTATCTTTTCACTGCAAACAAACACCCCAAACTAAAATCCCCAAATTTCCATGAACAAAACCCAACAAAACCCAAAATCGCATGAACCAAAATGCAAGGACTAACTGCATTCATGTCAAGGGAAAAGATTTTGTTGAAGAATGAATGCTTGGCATCAGGGCCAAGAAACAGTTCAGGGTTCCACCAATAAGAAGGGCAGGAAGATGAACAGCAAGCACAAAGTATGCACTCGTATAGCCCATCTAACTTCTTCCTGTCGGCAGGGGATTGCTTATATTCTCTTCCATCTTCTGCCGGCCTTTTGGTCTTAAGCCATGGTTCAATTGACTTGTATTCCTGGTAAAAATTGGTAAGGTCCACAAGCAAATCTTTAATTACATACATGTGAGGGGAGTAATAACGGTGGGCTTGTTAATGTCTGCATCAATGGGTTTGAGGCAAGCAACAGTGTTGGTTCCATCAATGTTCATAGCACATGGTTCGCATATCCCTTCCCTGCATGACCTTCTATAACTCAAGCTTGAATCATCCTCTGATTTTATTTTTTGCAATGCATCCAAAACCATGGGGTCGCAATTGGAAAGATCGACATAGTAAGATTGGAGAAATGGCTTGTTCTGGTCAGGGCTCCTGATACGAATCTAGTTGTTTTAGATTCAAATCTATCCTTGAGACCCGCCAAGAATCTACTTGAACTTCTTCAACTTCTAGACAAGTATGTCAACAACCTTCACAAAGCAAGCTCTCTTTGTTCGTTGGCCCTAAGTCTTCAATTAGACCTGCAATTGAACACCTAAGATCACAAGATTCACAAACAATTAAGCAATCACAACCTAATTGTTTGCTAGGACTCTACAAGATTGAAGAACCCTAAGTTTGCTCAAACTAGAACAATGAAGCTAAGATAATCAATTTGGGAAAATAATCCTCAACTTTATTAATAAACTCAACTTATGTTTACAAGAGGGGAATGATCCCTTTATATAGTAGTAGGGGACGCATAACCCTTCTCCTAAAGCTAAAAGGAAAACATTACATAAAGGAAGGATCAAGGAAATTGCCTACTCCTTGTCCTACTAGGAAAAAGTAAATACATAACTTATTTAAGCAAGGATTGGACAAGGCCCAACCCAATGTCTTCTAAACTAAATAAATAACTAATCTAAAATAGAATAAAGGCCCAATTGGCCGAATTACACAATGTAAGCCTTAAGGACCATCGATGGAAATCATGGTGCACATCATGGAATCGCATGGAATATTCCTTGGTGTGTGGTCTTCAAAACGGTCCAATGGATCTTTAATGGTCTTCAATTCTTAAAGATGAGATCTTACAAAACCCACTAAAGCATCATTAAACCTTTTAGCCCGTGCCCTTGTCATTGGCCCGGATGGAATGGCTAGATGATCGCATGGCCGGGTCATGTGGCCGATGTGGCCGGGCATGTGCGATCGGCATGGCCGGGTCATGTAGCCGGTGTGGCCGGTCAAGTACTTGGCCATGTGCGATGGTGGCATCTCCATGCTCCTCCAAGCTTTCCTTCAATCCGAGATCAACCAAGCAGCTTCTTGAATATCCAAGACATCTCTAAGTTTATCCGAGGAATGATCTCCATTAGCTCCATTGTGCTCTTTAAGACCATGATAAGCCTTTGGCGCATCATCCTCTCTCCCTTTAAAAGGATTTGTCCTCAAATCTGCATCACTATCAAACAAGGATAAGTCTGAAACATTAAAAGTAGCACTTACATTGCCATATTCACTTGGAAGATCTAGCTTGTAGGCATTGTTGTTGATCCACTCCAAAACTTGGAATGGACCATCTCCACGAGGTAAGAGCTTAGACTTTCTCTTTTCAGGGAACCTTTTTTTCCTTAGATGCAACCAAACCCAATCTCCAGGTTTAAAGATGATCTCTTTGCGCCCCTTTTTAGCAACTTTCATGTAGTGTTGTGTTTTCTTCTCAATTTGAGCTCAAACCCTAGCATGAGGTTCCCTAACATAATCGGTCTTCCTTTGTCCATCCATGTCAACTTGCACACTCAAAGGTAAACTCAAGAAATCCAATGGGGTTAAAGGATTAAAGCCATACACAGTTTCAAAAGGTGAAAATCCAGTAGTGCTATGTATGCTCCTATTGTATGCAAATTCAACATGAGGTAGACAATCCTCCTAAGTTCTTAAGTTCTTCTTAATTAATGCCCTAAGCAAGGTTGACAAAGTCCTATTAACTACTTCAGTTTGGCCATCGGTTTGAGGATGACAAGTAGTTGAAAATAACAACTTAGTATCTAAATTAGCCCATAAAGTTCTCCAAAAGTGACTTAAGAACTTAGCATCTCTATTACTTACAATCGTCCTAAGCATTCCATGTAATCTAACAATCTCCTTAAAGAAAAAATTAGCTACATTAATGGCATCATCCGTTTTAGTGCATGCAATGAAGTGTGCCATCTTAGAAAACCTATCAACAACCACAAAGATAGAATCTTTACCTCTCCTAGAACGAGGTAAACCTAACACAAAGTCCATACTAATATGAGTCCAAGGTTCATGAGGAATAGGCAAAGGAGTATACAATCCATGAGGCTTAGATGTTGATTTAGCTTGTAAACATACAATGCAACTAGCAACATACTTTCCTATTTCATGTCGCATCTTAGGCCAAAAGAAGTGTTCATGCAATATGTCGTATGTTCTATCAACTCCAAAGTGACCCTTTAAACCCCCTTCATGCGATTCCCTCATGAGCAAGATGCGCAAAGAACAAGAAGGCACACACAATCTAAATTCCTTAAACAAAAATCCATCATGCTTATAATACTTTCTAAATCCAGAAATTTCACATGCTTTAAAGATTTCACCAAAATAAACATCACTAGCATACAATTCTTTGATATACTCAAATCCAAGAAACTTGGAATCAAGCATGGAAAGTAAGACATACCTCCTTGATAAAGCATCAGCTACAACATTCTCCTTACCTTGTTTGTATCACACAACATAAGGAAAGTTCTCTATGAACTCGCTCCACTTAGCATGTCTCTTGTTCAACTTTTGTTGGCCTCTTAAATACTTCAAGCTCTCATGATCCGTATGAATCACGAATTCCTTAGGCCAAAGGTAGTGTTGCCAAGTTTGCAACGCCCTCACAAGAGCATACAACTCTTTGTCATAGGTTGGATAGTTCAATGCAGCCCCATTCAATTTCTCACTAAAGTATGCGACGAGCTTCCCACCTTGCATTAAAACAGCTCCAATTCCAACCCCTGATGCATCACATTCAATCTCAAAAGTATTATTAAAGTTAGGTAAAACAAGCAAAGGAGCATTAGTTAGTTTATCCTTCAACGTCTCAAATGCTTCTTGTTGTTCATCTTCCCACTTGAATGGTGCATTCTTCTTCATAACACTAGTAATAGGGGCGGCTAAGGTGCTAAAATCCTTAACAAACCTCCTATAGAATCCGGCTAGTCCATGAAAAGATCTCACTTGTCCAACGTTGGTGGGTGTTGGGCCAATCTTTGATTGCTTTGATCTTTTCCTCATCAATCTCTATACCTTGCGATGAAACCACAAAACCAAGAAAAACAAGCTTGTTTGTGCAAAAGGTGCACTTCTTAAGGTTAGGTAAAACAAGCAAAGGAGCATTAGTTAGTTTATCCTTCAACGTCTCAAATGCTTCTTGTTGTTCATCTTCCCACTTGAATGGTGCATTCTTCTTCATAACACTAGTAATAGGGGCGGCTAAGGTGCTAAAATCCTTAACAAACCTCCTATAGAATCCGGCTAGTCCATGAAAAGATCTCACTTGTCCAACGTTGGTGGGTGTTGGGCCAATCTTTGATTGCTTTGATCTTTTCCTCATCAATCTCTATACCTTGCGATGAAACCACAAAACCAAGAAAAACAAGCTTGTTTGTGCAAAAGGTGCACTTCTTAAGGTTAGCATACAATTTCTCAACCCTAAGTACATCTAACACACATCTTAGATGCCTAACATGCTCATCTAGGTTTCGGCTATACACAAGAATATCATCAAAATAAACAACAACAAACTTGCCAATAAAAGCTCTTAAAACATGATTCATTAATCGCATGAATGTACTAGGTGCATTAGTCAATCCAAAAGGCATAACTAACCATTCATACAACCCTAATTTAGTTTTTAAAGGCAGTTTCCATTCATCACCCTCTTTCATGCGAATTTGAGATAGCCACTCTTAAGATCAATTTTAGAAAATAAGCAGCACCATGCAATTCATCAAAGCATATCATCTAATCTAGGAATAGGGTGACGATACTTTACCGTGATGTTG